>JAOVVB010163087.1:0-11584 GCA_028570985.1 Heterobranchus longifilis | reverse complement strand
AGAAAAAAGTCGGAATGTTTTGAGAAAAAAGTCGGAATGTTTTGAGAAAAAAGTCGGAATGTTTCGAGAAAAAAGTCATAATGTTTTGAGAAAAAAGTCGGAATGTTTTGAGAAAAAAGTCGGAATGTTGCGAGAAAAAAGTCGGAATGTTTCGGGAAAAAAGTCGGAATATTTCGAGAAAAAAGTCTTAATGTTTTGAGAAAAAAGTCCCATCAAATCAGAATGTCAGGTAAAGTGATTCCAGTGTGTTTTAGTGCTGTTTTAAGAGTTTTAAAGATATTTCGTTGATTATGGGGATAATATCGTGAATCATAATTATTTGGGTCAGGATAATCGAGACATTAAATGTTCATATCTATCTGCCGATATAAATTTGTTAAAACTGATTAATTTAAATAATAACTAAACCACCAAACATTGTAACTTTTGGTGAATTTAGGAGAAATCTAAGACACAAATAGACGACGTGTAGTAAAATAAATGTTTTCTTTTTTCTGACAGAAGACAAAGCAGAAGAAACAAAATAATCCAAAAATCTCAAAATGGGAAAAAATGTTTTGCCTGTCGTCTCGTTTTAAATCTAAACAGAGAACGATAGGAAGTATTTTACTGTAAACACTGAGGAGGAGGAAACATCTGGCACACACACACACACACACACACACACACACACACACACACACACAGAGTTTTCAGTGAGGCTACAGTAACATAGCTTCATCTGAAAGCTGTGAATATGACAGTATGTAGCAGCTGAACAAAAATAATTTGGTTGTCACGAGTCCTTGAAGTCCTTGAATGTTTCTAAATTTGAAGGGCCAAAAAAATCATTGCCTTGAAAGTTTTTGAAAATAGACATGGGTCATTGAAAGTGCTTGAATGTATATATTTTGTGCAAGAATAGAAATTGAAGTTATTTTGATACATGTATTGTTATTTTTTTAACTTAATGTTAAATAGGCAGCTGTCTTTATGTGTGTGTGTGTGTCTCCTGCAGTTGCGTCATTGTTTCAGCCAGTCTGCTAGTTCTCATTATAAAATTCTCAGTGTTGTAACAGTAATTAACCTTGATCCGTGTCTCAAACTATGCTGTGCTGGATCCTTGAAATTGAGGGAATTGGGCAATTTGGGAATTTATTGTTTAAGAAGGTGTGGGAACCCTGATAATAAGCAGCAAAAGCTGACAGTGTTGCATTGAACAATTTTACACAAAATGTGTATCCAAAGCCTGTTATATCTTATTCCTCTGTGCCATAGAGCTCCATTGTTGTCCAAAAACTGCACTGGGTGACATATTCCTTTATTACCCGTAGATTGGCTCTGTAATTTATTTCGATCCAATCCCACATACTCCATCCTGCTGCTGTAAATACTCACCAGATCACCAAATGTGGATTTATCCACCGCTGAAAATAGTCCCTATTTAGGGAATAGCTGCATTTTTTTTAATGATGAAACCATATATTTGTGACCTGATTTTAAAGGTATAATATGCAGCATTATCCTAAAAAACAATGTATTGACTTTAGAAAAAGAATCTCTTCCAATCATCACTTATGAGCCACTAGAAGTATGTGGTGGTGTCTGTATCTGCAGAGACCCTGCCCTCGGCCGATATTTTATCTTACTTTGGTTTAGCTGGAACGTTTGTGGGAGTCAGCAAACAGCCTTTGGACCCCACGTGGTGGTGTAACCCCCAGCCTATAACAGCGCGTGCAGCCCGTTCTCATTCCCAGGTCGTCCAATACTGCCGCTCTGTCACGGCCCCTCGGCGTCTGATACAGACGCACAACGCACCCTGTAGCATCTGTATGTACAAAGCGGCGGTATTTGACAGCTGCACTTGAAGCACAGCAGCTCCTAAGGAGGAGAGACACACACAGGAGCAGGGGAAACAACGGCACACACAAAAACACACAGCATTGTGTTGTGCGGAGCTGTGAGTGTGTTTACGTTGTGCCTTAGAACGTAAGCACCGCAAAGCAATCAGAAAATAGCATTTTATTCCTCTGATTCATGGCGTTTTACAGAGGAGGGGCCTAACTTTGAACAATGTGTGTTTGCAAACACCAACCGACAATTGCAGCACAGTATTAGCCTTTAAAGATTTATGTCTTCAGTAGGAACCAATGGGCGTGGGGCCAAGAGCCACAGACAGTATTGGGAAGTCAGAAAGTATTAGACAGACTAACACACTGTTGGTTTTTGTCCTTTTTTCGTGGGATTCGTTGACAATATGAATATAGAATATCACCAAACCTTTGAGAAATTCAACCTCCAAACTGTTTTTTTCATGTTTCGTCTCCAGTATGGTATCCAGCTACCTGGTGCATCATGGGTACTGTGCCACCGCAACAGCCTTCGCCAGAGCCACAGAGACCATGATACAAGAGGACCAGACATCTATAAAGAACAGACAGAGTGAGTGAACAAACCAACCACATACATATTATTTCACATTTTCATGTGACTTTTCATGTGGCAAATATTTTACATGGTATACACCCTCTGAAGCCAAAGCAGTTTCAATGCTTTTTTTGTTCCTGTCACACTTTACTTGCTGTGACCTCATTCTTCACTGCAATACAAAGTCCTGCCCCTCTATGGAAACAGCACAATCATGGCTAGATGTAGGAGAACTCAAAAATGACCTTTGTGCCGCATAACACTGTTATATTGCCCTAAATCATAAAAGAAAAACGGGATCTATATATACAACATTTTTGGCAGCTCAACATGCTGTACATATTGAACTATTTACATTTTTACAACCTCTCTCGTCGTCTCCTTTCTGCTCTGTGTAAACAGCTGCAGTTCAGTACAAGTTTCACTGAATTTAGAGTTTATTTTTGGCAACATTTTAAATGAGACTTGAGGAATAAAGTGATCTTGATTAAATATCACTTTTTTAAGCCTCGATTTGGTTACTTTTCTCCTGAACTTAGTAAGGTGTTGTCTGTTTTTACAACAGAATACTTTCCGTACTCGCTAAGTTTTACAAGCAGACTTTTCTTATCATCAAATAATACATTTCCACTATCCATATCAGATATTACATATGGATTAAATGAATAAAAATCCAGAAATTAGACGGACTGTGGGTATTTTTTGTCCCCTAATGACCGTGGATGAATGACACACTGGCCTCTATCAAATGTTTGCTGTGGAAGCGTCTCTTGATCAATATACTGTAAATAGCCTCCTGTTTCTTTTGTCTAATAGGAATACAGAAGCTGGTGCTGGCAGGACGGGTGGGAGAAGCCATAGAGGCTACTCAGCAGCTTTATCCCAGCCTGTTAGAACACAACCCCAACTTACTATTCATGTTGAAGTAAGTCAGAGCGCTTTAAAGATGAAGATCGAATACAGGACAAAGATGAATTATCTGTAAAGTCAAGCATTGATTGTTTACCTCCACTAATGCTGCTGTGGATGTGAAATGTGTTTAAAAGCGTAGTTTCCCCAGTAAATACCAGCAACACCAGTGTGCTTTGCTTTTTAGGTGTCGTCAGTTTGTGGAGATGGTGAACGGTACGGACAGCGAGGTTCGCTGCTTGACCATCCGCTCCCCAAAGTCCCAGGACAGTTACCCTGGCTCACCCAGCCTCAGCCCACGCCACGGAGCCAGCAACACACACCTGCACACCGGAGGTACACACACTCCTCTAACCCTGTAAACCACCAAATAATATACACACTTTTTCTTTTAAATGGAAGTATTTATGGACGTTTTGACAATATGCCAAAAGAAATGTTGCCTATAAAATTATGATTGAGGGATTTACAGATAAATTACCTCAGATATCTGCAGTAGCATTTGATACACATGATTTTACTATGAAATAAGCGACAAAATATTAAGTAATCATAAGTTGCTTCAATTCAGTCAATATTCATATTGAAATATTAGTAACAATATAACTGTTATTTTTTACCATAGCAAAGATCTCTGTGCAAAACATCTGCAGGTCTGTGACATTTTTTTATCTATTCCGCCTGCAGTGCTCGGAGAATCCAGGGGGCAGATAACATGTATCAGATTGTGTACAACAGGTTTTTCAGGAACGTATTGATCATGTGGATGACTATAGAGGTTGCAGAAAGTCGTGTATCAAATATGATACAAACGCAGCGTTCCTACACAGTATGGAGAAAAAGTTTTTCCAGGTCTTTTTTTCAAGTATGGAAAAAATATTTGTGTTTCCAGACTTATTACCCCTTTTTTTTTTCCTAAAATATAAACTTCAGTACCAAATCCGGATATCTGCGACCAAATTAGTTTGAAAGAAAATTAGGCAATATCTGCAATATAATATATGAATTGCATATATGCACAGTGTCACAAATAAACAAATATTAAGATTCATATTGCTGAATATAAACTGAATATTTGATGTTATCAGAAAAGTAAACAGACTATAAACAGGTCTATTCTGCTTAAGGAAACCAAACCTTTATGACTGTGTTCATCGCTGTTTCCATGGATACAGTGAATAAGAAAAGCTGCACAAACACTGTGAAAGTTTAATTATTTACCTTTACATTTTCGGTTCTTATTTATGGAAGAGACTGAAAATATGGGCGGGGGGGTGGAAATAAAGGTAAAATAATACGAGTATAGGTCGCAGGGTTGGAAATTAACCACTGCCACTGTTGCTGGTGAATTCCAAAATCTACCTGCCACTCAATAGATTACCATTGTATTTTTGTCTGATGCGTGAAGCAAATCTAGCAGCCAGTTGCATATTTTACCAGGATTTGGCTGGTGGCTGGTGCTAATTTCCAACCCTGATATGTAGCACCGGTTAGTTTACTTCCTCTTTGAGATGTTTGTCCATCGAACGTTGGCGTGGGAGTGTGGACTCAACGGCCATAAAGGGTAAATGCAAATTTTCTGACGGTTTTCCTGGTTGGAAAGATTCCAAATGGGAAAAGAAAGCGAGATGCAAACTTTGTGTGAAATCCTTCAACACCTCCAACATGGGGGAGGCGGCCATTATAAGCCATATGCAAAGGCAAAAGTCTTTCTCTACGTAAGTCTGGAAAAGTCTGGAATTTTTAAATGGAAAATGTGTAGAAACCCTGCAAACGACGTTATAGGGCTAAACTTCCATTCTTTCTGAAAAGCAACACATTGACAAAGATGAAAACCAAAAAGATCGATTTTCCCAGTCATGAGATATGTGTCTGCATTGTTACCCCCACACAGGAGCAGACAGCCCAACCTGCAGTAACGGAGTGACTCCCCCCAACAAGTCAAAGAGCCACAGTGGCACCGGCAGCAGCAGCGTCAAATACCCCAGCGTGTCCTCCTCCGCCTCCTCCTCCACCTCCTCCTCCCCTTCCTCCGTCAACTACTCCGAGTCCAACTCCTCCGACTCCACTAAGAGCCAGCCACACAGCGCCAACAGCACCCAGGAAACCAGGTAGGAAGAGCAGATCCACCCAGACTACAGGTGTGGTGTATCGGTAATGTTATCAGATGCAGCAGATGCCCTCAATTTATAGTTACAAATAAATAGAGATGCTCGCAACTTATCATCAAAGGCGCCACATGGGATAATTTATCATCAATAAAACATTACCACAGTCATTTAAAGTCATTAATATGTAATCAGTGCAAGCAAATAAAAACATTGGCACACAAGAACATTGGCAGCATCTATGATACTGCACTGCATGTTAGTTTGTGTGCCACTGGGTTATTTATAGAAGGAAATCAGTTTGATTGCACAATGTCGAAACAAGAGCCATTTTACTAATATTCCACTTTGATCTCTGCAAAGTTTCATTTAGATGTCAGCCTTGTTGAGTGAGTGCATATTATGGATGGGAATCACAGAGTAACTCACAAAATGATACTATTCAACACTACTCATCTATCTACCTACTTACATACATACCTGCATACTTACCTGCATACTTACCTACATACCTACGTATCTATCTACCTACATACCTGCATACTTACCTGCATACTTGCATATCTACCTACCTACATACCTGCATACTTACCTGCATACTTACCTGCGTACTTACATATCTACCTACCTACATACCTGCATACTTACCTGAATACTTACCTACATACCTACGTATCTACCTACCTACATACCTACATACTTACCTGCATACTTACCTACCTACTTACCTACGTACCTACCTATCTACCTACCTAAGACTCGACAAAACATTTTTGCACAAAACTTTTCATGCTCATAACGTATATTTTCATGAAGTCTACATACAAACAAGCCAGTGGTTTACAAGAATGAAAACAGCAGCCAGACCATAATGCAGTGCTGACACAGCACTGTGGACATAAACTACCCTATTTGTAAAGTTAAAATGAACTAATGAGGCAACTGCACCAGTGACTTTAAAGACTAGGCACCTGGAGCATAAAACATTTACATTATGTTCATATTTATTTTTCATGAACCTTCATCATTTGAGTTTAATGATCCCGTGTGCCATCTTTTGTGTTTCTGTATTTGTGTGTGTGTGCGTGTGCGTGTGCGTGTGCGTGTGCGTGTAGTGACAGTGAGATGGAGATCGAAGCAGAGCACTATACCAACGGGGTTGTTGAGGGCTCCTCAGCGCGGATCATGAATGGCACATACAAACACGAAGAGATCCTTCAGCCAGATGACAACAGCATTGGCAATGGGGTCGCAGGTATGTACACACACACACACGCACACACACACACACCTTAACTGCATGCTTCAGTTAGTAGCATATGAGCAACATAATTTCTTTTCTCGCCTTTGTTTCATTTATTCTTTCCTTTATGTGCTTTGTTGGATGCCTTGCCTCTTGCTTTTTAAACTTCCCCTCATGTTTTTATGACATCCAGCAGGATGTGTCTACTTTAACTGTGTGCACGTGTGTGTGTGTTGCCAGCAGATGATGGTTGTAGTAATGGTAGACAGCTTTGTGGAGGGAACCAGGCAGCCACAGAGAGGATGATCCAGTTTGGACGGGAGCTGCAGGCGCTCAATGAACAGCTGTGCCGCGAGTATGGCAAGAACGCCACACACAAGAAGATGTTACAGGTACACACAGACACAACTGCACGTGCACACACTTTTGATTTCAACAAACGGATGTATTATGACAACAGACTATATAAAAAAAGATCGACGTAGCTTCCAGGCCTGAAAAGTGAAGCCAATGTGGAAGTGCCTTAAACCTGCATTCTTTCACATGTCCAGCAGGGGGCGACACCACTGGCTCCAAAAAGAAGTCCGATTGTATAGAAGTCTATGAGAAAATGTTCTTACTTCGTACTTCTCACTTGATTTATTACCTCAGTAAACATTTTTATACTGAGTTTATGGTTTCAATCGCTAGTTTCAAGTCTTTGTCAATACAGCATGATATCCATTTTGTAAATTATGGCCAAATAGACGATAAAGCAGGGGATGCTTTGGGACGTGGCTACATGGTGACCTGCCTATCAGGATAGAGGCTTGGCAATGCGTATCCATAGCAACTGTGTACATTAATCTAGAGATGCACCGATTAATCGGCAGCAGATAAAAAACGGACGATTTTCAGCTGATCGGCTGAGATCGGTGACCGGCTGAGATCAGTGTCATATATCGTTTTTTTTTGTCTGTAAAATGTAATTAACACATGTACAGCATGAGGGTTTTACATCACGCAAACAGCTGTCTTAGACAGCCACAGTCACAGACAAGCATGCTGCACAGACTGCGAGACAGCTGCAGCACAGAGGCTCACAGCGGATCAGAGAGCATGTTCCTGGCACGGTACAATAGATTTGTTTTTGTAAAATGTGTTATACACATATTGCCATACTTGCAGCTGAATAGCGGCGGTGCCCGGAAGTCCCCGTTCACCTGTCGGAAAAACTCAGCTGGATGAAAAAGTTTCCTTCTTTAGCGTTTAGTTTAGCGCAGCGCCACTGAAACCACAGACAACAGTGGCGTGGCCGCGTCATCCTCCACAGCTCTGCCGTCTTGTCCAAATATGGCTGATTCTGGCTCCAAAAAACCAAGATGGCGACGGCCAAATGCCAAACTCGTGGCTTCAAAACGGTAGTCCACAATCCAATGGGTGACATCACTGCTGCTACATCCATTTTTTTCTGTCTATGGTTACAACAGATTAAAGTGATGCCAAAACTGGGCTGGAGAGATTTCTTCTGTTGGCACCAGTTAAAATCCTGGTCGTAGCATTCTGTTCATGCTGCAGGAATTTGAGCAATGTTTGATTTCCGATGTGCTGTAATAAAGCAGATAGAGTCCAAACTGTAACAACCAGTGGGTCAGTTCTGTGGTGCACAGGAGAAGGCTCAAATTACTTTGTAGTGCAGGCTGTGTCCTCTGATTCACACAGCCACTCTGAGTCTCTGAAAATACACAAGAAACTGCATGACTTATAAATGTTGTGCCAAGGGGCTTGTCTGTAGTTGTTTGTTAAACACAGACCTTTTTATAATATCATAAGAATTTTGTACTAATTGCATTATAGCAAAACCTCTATCACTACAACACAGACTGATGTCTTGTAGCAACCAAAAACCCCATATAGACATGCTAACATGGTTAAAAACTTGATTTTCACGAGATGGGCTCTTTAAGTAATATTTAACTATCAAGCAGAGATGGGCAAAAATACATAAAAATGTACATCAAAATACATTGTATTCTAACCAATATTATCAAATTTTTGGCATTTAGTCATCTCAATATGGGTCTGACTATGAATGTATAAATAACATGTATTTTTTGCCTTTCGCTTGTCACGCTATTTAGTACCATACTTTCAACTAAATCCATCATAAAAACATCCGCGGCAAGTATATAGCGTGTGAGAAAGTTTGTGTTGGTTGCCTACTTAACTTATTTAATTAACGTAACAAACTTATTTTAACCCAAACGTTATCTTTTTCGAGGCAGTTGCCTGGCAAAGGCAATCTGTGGCCGTTGTCAAATCCGCAAAATTCACATTTCATGTGCTTTTTTGCTGTCCAGACTTTCTAAGATCAATCTGGATATGCCAAAAAACTGATTTGGGCTGGCAGTCTGAACCACTCCCATGTCATGGTCTCAGGGTGTCGAGTTTCCTGACTGAGACTGAAGTTATACCGTAGTTTGTGTCATCATAATTTAGACCAAAGATCATATTAAAATTGCCAGAAATGTATACATTTATTTATTTATGTGTGTGTGTGTGTGTGTGTGTGTGTGTGTGTAGGATGCATTCAGCCTGCTAGCGTACTCCGATCCGTGGAACTGCCCCGTGGGCCAGCAGTTAGACCCTACCCAGAGAGAATCACTCTGCTCTGCACTCAACAGCGCCATACTGGGTAAAGAGCAAACAGAAACACACTGTGTGTTACACTGATACACATGTATTCAAACTACAACTGCATAGAGTCTCTCATACCCAGCACACTTGATGCATTGTGACTCATGTGTTGTACTGTGTTTTTCTGCTCTAGAGTCCCAAAATCTGCCTAAGCAGCCTCCGCTGATGTTAGCGCTCGGCCAGGCCACAGAGTGCGTTCAGCTCATGGCCAGAGTCCGGTCTGGTTCCTGCTCCTTCGCCAGAGTAGACAACTTTTTGCACTAGCCCAGGTCCAGGTGAGTATTTAGCATAAGGCATTAATACCACGAACAGTCCTCGTTTTTAACTCAATACTTTTATCTGACAGTTAGTCACAGCTCTAAATCAGTGTTCATAAATTCCATTGTATTTCAGCCTCGCTCTTCTCAAAGTTGTAGTCGTTCTGACTATGGGTCATGCTAACTTTGCACTCCCCTACCCCGTCAGAAAGGTCAGAAAGGTGGACACCTGCAGTACAACATATTTCATGGCAGGTGGCTGCAACTTTCCAGTTAGACATATATTTCACATAAATCATTTCAAACACTCAGCAGTCCAACTGAAAGTAAACTCAGAAGTTAGCCTGCTGTATTAGCCATTGTAGCTAACTGCATAGGGATTTACTTGCCAGCTAACCAAACTAGCAAAACATCTGCAGTAATAACAAACACTTCTTACTTATTGCTGCATGTATTGCATATAATGTTAATTGCATAATATAACATACAAATGTTCTATTATGCATATGTTGTTGCAGCAATTTTAGTGTTGATACCATTTGTTACACAGATTTGGTGCACAATTAAGACACCAAGACCTTGAGGAACAACACAGAAAAATTCATGCTGTGATTTGGTTTCAAATACTTTTGACATTTGGAGGTTTCTATAAGAATGGCATTTTTCAGAGATTGGATGGCGAGCACTTCTGCTCAGAAACTCCCTTATTGTGACTATACGTAGGAAAGCTATACATCCTCTGAATGCCCTCGGTCGAGGTTCTAAGCAAGCTGAGCCGATACCGTAAGGTGGAGTTAAAACACTGCAGACCACTGATTGGTAACAGAGAATCAGCAGTGCCCGCAGCCAGCAAAACTACACCATACAATTGGTGAAGTGCAGATGTTCCTGTTTGGTTGCCGATAAAACAATTCGCCGAGTGTCGCGTTGAAGATGATGTCACAGCAGTTTCACGCGGCATCGCTATGGTGATCAGCTGAAGATGCCGCCTACACTGAGGAGGTACTATCTGCAGTGTAAAACGAAATAGAGAAAAGAGTGCAGTGAGTGGAAATGAGGCGTTAGGTTCTTTTAATTTTTTAGATGACTATAAAATAATCAAAATCTCTTGTTTTCTACTACTTCTTTAGCATGTGTTCACAATTACTCACAACATCACACAGTGTGCAGATTGATTTTTTGGCTAGTTTGGTTAGCCTGGGAGTGGATCCCTTTGTGGTTAGCTAAAATATCAACTTTCTGTGTTTACTTTCAGTCAGAGTCAGAGAAAGCGTTTGAAAAGATGTATGCAAAATGTAAGTTTATTTCGAAAGCTTTAGGAAGCTTGTGGTGCTTTCTCTGAGTTAACATGACCCGTTGGAAGAATGGCCACAATTCTGAGAATAAGATCCAGGTTGAAAAATATCTACATTTCCTGTTGTATTTTCTGAACATATGGAATAATGGTAGAAATGCTGTATGACGGCAGGGAGTTATGCATTATTATTTTGAAGAATGTCATGTGAATTACATGCATAAAATGAAAAGTATTTGGATAACCTATAGTCATACAGTAACTAACTAAAATGGAAGGAGTCTCTGTCTGTGTGTCTGTCCTTCGATTTTCTCGACAACCGTTCACCCGATCAACTTCACCCTCGCTGAGTACCCGAGGAAGTATCAAGTGTGAAGTTGTTTGGATGAGCGATTCTCGAGAAAGCTGCGGTACCGGAGGCCAAGCATTCGGCCCGTTCCGAACAGGCAGTGTCTATCGTTTCTTCCAACCTACTTTAGATGAAACCACGCCCACTTCCGTACGATGAAAGCCTTGACGGCCGCGTTCCCATGGAAACCCTGCTCGTTGCAGGTCCCCCGAAATATGACAGCTACAGTAGCCTGGAAAGTGATGTAGTGATGTAGGGCACTAAATTTGATGAATTTACTGTTTATCAGACCACAAATGAGACAAGGATTAGCTAGCTGCAGTCCCTCCACCTCAGTCTCCG
>JAOVVB010163067.1:0-11584 GCA_028570985.1 Heterobranchus longifilis | reverse complement strand
AATGTCTCAGATATACTGATTTTAACCCAAACAACAACCTTTTTTTCTAACCATACCAAGTTTTGTTGCCTAAACCTAAACCTACCGCAACAATGTCCATTTCAACCACATTAACAGTATGTTAAAAACTGTGAACATAATCTTTAGGTATGAGGGCAAAAAACGCTCATATTGGTCGTATTTACTCCGACTGCTAGGAGCGCTATTTTAGTAAACGCTCATATGGGTCCTATTAGAGAGTAGGAACAAATGACAGATGTAGTCGTATGGTTTGGAGGACTTGTTGGTTTCAATCTAAACAGGAATGGTGCTTGCTTTAATCTCAGCTAGGGCTGGGTGATATGACTTTTGAATAATCCCTCTTTTTTAGGCTATGCCATTTTTTGTCTTCGGGCTGTGGCTCCCCGGCCCCTGCAGTCTACATATCGAAGTATCCTTGGGCAAGATATTGAACCCCAAATTGCTCCCGAAGGCATAGCCATTGGCGGGAGTGTGTGAATGTTATATCCCCTGATGAGCATTCACCTTGCATGGTAACCTCTGCCATCCTCCTGTGTGAATGAATGAATGTTTTTTTTTAATTTAGGATTGTCTTAAGGCGAGAGACCCTGAGTGAAGTATTTTTAATAAATTAAATTATTATTGAAATCAGCACATCACAATAATTTAACATGCGTTAAAAAACATTATTGCCCCTTAGGCTCAATAAATGACAATAAGTACAACCAGATTTTTTCGTGAAGAAACTGACGAGTCTCTCACTACACGTATCTGGCACATTCTTTCATGCGAGACCTGCTTCCAGTCAATGTGTGTTTTCAAGCATGAACAGCTTTTCTCAGGTCTGTAAGTACATTTCTAGGGACCGTGGCCTAGGTGAGAGGCCTTCAGGTGACTGGACTTTGTTCTGCTCAATACCGTTTTGCTTTTGACCATTGCCAGTGTGCTTCTTTACCAAGTATACCGACACAATTGATGGCATGGGCCAAGGTTTGTAAGACGGGGCTGGTTAATACTGTAAACGTGAATTTATAGTCCGGCTTACCGGGTGGACAGTGCCTGGATAAAGCCTTACTTTCAGTGAATGATTGTAAAGAATATGTTTACATGGCTTGCCTCCACACATGTAAATGTTCCACCAAAACAAGTTCCCTCCGACATTATTTTGCAGAAGTACCGTTGCTGTAACCAGGATGTAGCACTGCCCAAGACGAATGTGATTGGTTTGCAGAAATGCAAACAAGCCAGATAGTTATTTTCCCCCTGTCCCTGACATTGGTGCTCTTTAGACCATGTGCTATACATCGTTTAAATAGGGCCCTACGTCTTTTGTTGCATTGTGTGAATCTTTGAGGGAAATATATTGAGTACATTTACAGAATTTGGACACTCAAATAAAATGGCAGAGGGTAAATGTAGTGCATTTAGTGGGTGATTTCAGACACAGCCTGTGCACCTGTTTTGTTCAATATTTAAGCTCTTTGTTGGCAGTCTGATACAGGTCAGTAAACAGCATATTCTGTTTGGATATTCTGAATAAGGCCTTTTTCCAAATATACCATTTTCCAATTAAGACAAATGGGATATGCCAGTATTATTACGGTTTTATGTATACGGCACATTCAGAATATGCGTCTGGGGTTTTTACCACATTTTATGGCCTCTTGCCAGTTTACAGCTTACAGTCAGCACTGTGCGTTGCTGTGGTTGTTGTACACGAACCAACTAGCCAACAGTTTGCAAGATATGGGTAACGTAGAAATGCTGACCTTTTCACGGAGGTGGTTAAAGGAATGAAAGACAAACAAGTCCGCCACCGGTGAAAAAATCCTATTCTGCACGGCTGCATGTTAAGTCTGCTCTATGTGTTTTTGCCTGCCATATGTCACAGGAAAACACACATATCCACAGTGCAGAATTTTTCACACTTAATTTTTACCATGCTATTTTAATGTGAAAGTACTGCATGTTTCAGTCACGTGAGCCTAACAAACTATTTCACACTTTGCAGAAAAAGTAAGCTCTCCAATCATGTATGAGACTACTAACTGAAAAAGAGAATATCAAATACATTCTAGATCAGCAACCAATATTTGTATGTGTTTATTAGAATCCAAATGCATCTTGGCAAGACACCAAGGCACATATCTAAGTACTAATGACTTTGTGTTAATTACAGTAGACATATTTAATCTACTAACAAGGTGCACAAGCATTTTGTTAATTAATTGTGTGGTTGTAAAGTGCAAAATGGAAAAAAGATTAAACAAATCAAATTTCATGTGCTGGAAGCTCTTTTGTAGAAAGTGATGAGATCTATAAAGAACTTGTGCCAAATGAGCTGTCTGCCACAGGCTTTGTATTTTATGAACTCGGTAAACTAACAGGCTACATATTTGAGAACAATTTTCCCTCACTTCTGCTGATGCCACTGCTGGGAAGCATTCCTGCATTTTATATAAATGAAAACGTTGCACACTGATAATATGATTTCAAATGTATATCTGGTCCTGAATGGCTGGAACTACAAGTTGACAGTCTTGTCTGGGGATTATTCAAATGCAGGGGCCCATTTCACCAAAAGCAGAAGATTATTTATTTTCTCTTATTTTAACACATTTCACTCATCAAAACAGACAACATAGTTGCAGCCCATGCACAAGCATGCGAGAGCCCAGTAGGACTCACACATTTAAAGCTGCAATTTGCAAGCAACAATCAATTGTGAAATGTGACACAGCCACCATTTGCTTGTAAGCAATGCTCGGAAATTGATTTTGTGAAATGGGCCATGCGTTGTAAGTGTAAGATATCAAATTTGACAAGCATGTAGTGTAATTAAATGTTTTTATCAACTGTATTGAGTTTGCAATTCAACCCCTTACAAATGCTGCTTTTTATGTATCATAAATTGAAATAACTTTACATAGGCTAACACCCCTTTGCATGTGTGGCCAATCCACCATCGCCAACCAAAGTAAATCAATTTGATTCTATGGATGCAGGGTTTCCTGCATTAACGTAGGGCCCTATAGTTTATGTGATGACAGAATAATGGATGTAATCATGAAATTAAGAATTTAATAAAGCTATAACACAGATTCCATAGGGCTCTACATTAAGTCAGTGCTAAAAGCTGACTGGGGATTTGAAAACATGACTATGTATAAGTTTCCAACCGAGCCGCCCCACTGTAACTGTGGTTTAAAAAATGTCTTAGAAATACATTTAAAAAGCCCGGTGGGGGGTCAACTTGGGCCCAGTGGGCCACCAGGCTTGCAGTACTCTGGTGGAAACCCTGTGGATGTGACATCTACAACATTATTTAGATTATTAAACCCCTTGGGGGAGAAAAATATTTTAAAGCTACCACAACTATTTAGAAGACAAAGGATGATTGTTTCAAATGAATGTTTCTAAATGTGTATCTTCATAACATTAGTCATGCAAACATGTGTTCAACTGTGATTTATCCTCTGTTACTCACCGTCTGGTAGGTAATAATGAATTTTATCATGTGGGCCACAGGCATGTTCTGGGTAAGGAATTCTCTCTGGCTGGGCAGGCCTGGCTGGTAGTGAATCTTTGCTGTGGGGAAAACAACAGTACACGTTGAATATAACAACATGCTCTTTTTTTTTTGTTCCATTTAATCCACCTTCCCTGGTGTACTTTACAGTATAACACGTAGGATAAATCTATGCTTTATATTGGAGACAGAGTAAAAGAGGGAAATAAAAATAAGTAAAGGCCGATGGCACACTTGATGTAATCTCTCTATTGATCAGAATGGTTTTATCTTTAGCATTAATGGCCTCGCAAAAGAAATCCCCATGACCTAATGCTGCTGCGGCTGTTGCTGAGCTGCAGAGTACTAATCGCAGCACTTACATCTGTAAAAGCCCCATCTCACTGATGTGAGAGCAGTCAAATAACTTCATCAGTACCGTTAGAGGTAGTGTGCGTCACGCATGCAGAGAAGCCCGACTGTTTCTTCGCCTGCTCTGGCAAGTGAAGCGACATCTGGCCAAAAGCCAGGCTTTTAACGAATGAACCAGTGGAAGATGTGAAACATCATTTAGAAACTGTCAAGAGCCTGTCAGCAACCTCAAAATAATGCCCTTAATGCTAAACAAAATTGATGAGCCCAAAGCAGTAAAATTGAAAAACAGTGACATGATAAGTGGCTCCAAACTAATTTGACATGGTCACTTAGACGTAGAAATGACAGCACTGTACACATGACATAAGACCTGTCAAGTGGTGTCATATCCATAAAGCTGCTTGTTTTGACACCAAAGCCCTCTAAGTCGATGGCAGGAAATGCCTTCTACCTCATTATTTGTTAAATTGTTGATGGCTGAATCAGACGTATTCTGACATCTTACTCTTTTGAACACTAACGTACTCTACGGTGACAACACTGTCATCTACTCTAACATGCACAAATCTGCCGTGACACTTTGGTTGAACTTCATCACAACTCAGCGTCACATTTAAATCAAGAAGACGTGAATGAACAGGTTCAGTGGGATGGCAGTTTATATAACTAAATAAGATTAAGCACATCAGTCTGATATGGTGTGCTCAAAAGGTGACTAACTGATGAATAGGGACAGTACTGCTTGTAAACAACAGACAGTGACAAAATAATACACCTTTTCCATTAAAATGAGTGTATATGCAGGTTTTTTAAACATGGGAACACCCGCTAAAATTAGACTCCTTTTCCCGTTAAAGCTTCCCCATACAGTGCACAAAACTGCAAACTCTGCTGTAACGTTACATTCACTTCATATCTTCACTATTAAACTCTTCCCTGCACCGAGGGTTCGTCCTGCATTCACCGTCACTCTCTCGCTTTGCTTCACCACACACACACACACACACACACACACAGGCACACACACACAGGTGCACACACACAGACACACACACACACACAGGCTCTGAGATATGCCACTCAGCACAGATTAGTAAACAGTAAAGCAGCATGGAGGCCAGTGACAGTTTAAATATCTGTTTATTCAGTCTCTCTTTCAAACTCTGTTTGACGCTGCTTGGAGGGAGCTGACAGCTGTGATGATGTGGCAAAAATTAGCGTGTTCACCCGTGTGTTGTGTTTACATCACTGCCGATCGGAGCTGGGGCCATTTGTCCCAGGAGTGAATGGCGATTGTAACCTTTCCCATTGGAGACAAAAGCCAGATGTTAGCGGGTGTTAGTGGGTTTTTAGGCCAGTGGGAAATGGGTGTAAGAGTATAGTGACATGCATTCTTTCTGGCATCCTGCAATTTCCACACTTGCTGAAGATAAATATGGAGGGTTTCCTCTCTCTCAATAGAACTGAAAGAGGCAATTGAAAACATTTATTAAAAGTTTGAAAAATACTCAAAAAATCAAGTCAATTAGAGATTGGTGAGGTCAATGAGAGTGCAGCATATTCACAGTTTTAGCCATGGATTCCTTCTGACTTTGGCAATCCCCTGAGTTTTCATCTAATGCAACCAGTAGGTTGACATTTTTGTCTATTAGTGAAAAAGCTTGACAAATATTGTAGGGATTGCCATGGAATTGGGTACACATGGTGCCAAGATGACAAATCCCTCTAATTTTGGTAATCCCTTGACTTTTCCACTAGTGCCACCATGACGTTGATATTATTTTTGTGAAATGTCTCAAACTGGGATGGATTTACATGAAATTTCATACGCACATCCATGTCCCCCTCAGGATTAATTGTAATGACTTTGGTGAGAGGATAAAGCGGTAGAAGATGGATGGACTTTGGTGACCACTGGATTTTTTCTCCAGTGCCACCATCATCACAAAATGTCCATTTTTCCAGTTGATGTAACATATGTTATGCTGCGCAGAGGATTGTGGATCAGAATAGCCAGAAATGCATGCTGGTTTGCATACTGCAAAATTAAACCAGATGCAGTAGCACATCCTGGTATTTTTGGTTGTACTGCATTTGACATAATATGTATTTGGGACATAGAAAATATTTTTTCTGGCATACTAAATAGTACGGTAGTATGGGTTTTGGAACGCACCACATAACTGCTTAACATCAGCATGTTAGCATTTTCATTGTGAGCATGTTAGCATGGTGATATTAGCATTTAGCTCAAAGCACCACTGAGCATAGCATGGCTATCTCTAATGTCTTGTTCAAACCAGACGCAAATAAATTAATCTACTCGCTTAATTTGCACGAGTTTGAATGCTGGAATCTACTGTTTTCATCACTTCATTCACACGAGTAGTCCCGATGCGATACGCGCGTCATCGCACCGCCCAATTCGCATCATTGGCACCGCCCGACCGGATCTTGCGTCTAATCACGTCTTTACATTAACTTTATATGTAATTAATTCGCGCGAATGAATTTCTCCATGCCCGGTGTGTACAAAACATAAAGAGTTTGACAGCTTCTTGTATATTTGACTTAATCTGTTTCAAATGTAAACAATACAGATCCCCAGTAACATAATTTTACACCAGGATTAAACCCTGCTCTCGTTCCCAAATTGATTGACAGGTATTTTGATATGCTACTAATGCTGCAACAACTAAATCAAAGTTATTATTGTCCTCTGACACATCCATTACTTTAGTCTGTTGACATCATTAGTCATCTTGTCCTTCAGTAATGTTTATTGACCTGGGCCAATATGCATGATCAGCAGAAACATCATGACTTGCTTATATAATCACACTTTAATTATTAATGTTGACATGCATCATTTATGGTCCTACTATTTTTGACTCAGTTACAACCTATTCATTAATTTACATATTTGCATAACCAATTATTTTATTTAGAATTATATGAACAAGCTCTATGATGTTTCAGTATCCTAACCATTTGAGTCAAAGAATCTCTGCTTTGTAATTTGATCACAGTGGATAAAATGCACAAGTCAAAAAAATGACAGGGTTTATCCTTGGATCAGACACGGAGGAGTACAGAGAGTTTCCCCTTAAAGGATGCTCACACAATCCTCATCTGTGCCGTTCTCTGAACTGAAGCACTCTCATTTGACAGTTCATCAGCCTGCTTTTTGCATCATTGTGTCATCATTGGAAAACAGCTGCAAGTTCAAGGAGCGTGTTATGGCTCCAGAGCGATCTGCACAACTGCTGGTTTCTGACCCTTAACACTCTGACTTCTAAGGACGCCGCTTCCCCCAGAGTGGTTTCCTTTCAGTCTTTTCATCGTCTTTCTGTCTGTCTTAATCGCATTTCCTCCTTTTTAGAATACTGTGGCATTTGAATCCCTTCTCACTCAATCTTTGTGAATGCACCACTGGACAACGTTGACCTTGCTTTCTCAATTTCCTCTGTCACTGACCTTTGAGTTGGTCGCCTTCAGCAAGGGGCTTCAGAATTACCATTACTTTCTCACTCTGAACTTTTACCATAGCACACAGGCACTTTCAGTGTCTTTGACTGTCAGAAGGATGGGGAAAGTAAAACACGAAAAGACACTCAAATCAAAGCATGACATCAAAGGGATGATGATTCTGAGATGCAGCTTCCGAATGGCAATTTATAAAGAGTGGTGCAAAGAAATTTTAAAAGGTATGAAAATAGCTAAAGCTAGAGCTGAAGTTTACATCATGGCTGTGCCTGGGTATGCTGTGAAATTGGATCGTCTCTTTCATCCTAAAAAGCCAATAGAGCGATGCACAGGATATGATGTAAGAGCCTGTCGTGGAGGAGAAGTGATTACACTTACTAGGTGTGTGGCTGAGATAATGGTCATGTGAAAAGAGAAAAAGCCTTCACATGTGTCAATGTTTTGATCAAATCAAAGATCTAAAAAACCTCTTATACTATAACTCTGGAGGTTATTGAAGGTCCATTAAAAAGGATGAGGCAATAACGACAGATGGATACCAAAGAAGAAAAAAAAAGGAATGGCCCTCACTGTCATAAATCTGTAGGGCCATCAGAAATAGGCAGCACTATTCACCAACCACTTAATCCAAATGTTAAAGATGGATTCCTGTATCTATGCTCACGTTACATCACAGATCCTTTATTGAATTACGTTCGTAGCCCTTGACACTTATTGAAATTGAAGGCTCGGTAAGAGCAGCAGACACCCTCCCCCATCTCTCCATACACACTGCAGTTCTACATTACTTAATAATTTCTGCCGTTAGTCTGGACAGAAATAGACTCAGGGAGGATGACCCTTTTGGCTAAAATTGCCCTCATTAGTTTAGAATTAATTTAACTGTGGTTTAATATTGGATGGCTTTTAATCTCTTATGAATAAACGGCCAACTAAGTGTAGCTAGTGGACCACAAACATTAGATGCATTTCATTTTGACTACACATGTAATGGCCCTGAAAATTTTTTTTTCCTCAGTCAGTTTCTTACTAAAGTGGTGGGGTCTTATGAACACACTATTATGCTTCCAGAGAGACTCAGTCCTCGGAAGCAGATGAATTGTGTTTTTGAGTGTACACTGGTATTCATTCATGATAGGGGCTTATTTCCTTTCTTTTTAATAGTTGCTATTTAGACACAAATCTCGAATAATACATTTTTAACTTTCTTTATAAGTAGAACTGTTAAACAGCAATAGAGCTGGACGTGTTGGTCGATTTTAGCCCATCACAGATAAGTAAAGATGTACTTGATTGTCCCCGTAGGGAACTCCATCCTGCAGTTCCACAGAAGATAAAATCATACATATTGCACGGTAAAATATCTCAACAACACACAGCTTCCAAGTAACTGTTTGCACATACACACCTTCCGACAATGGTGACATACTGCACAACCCCCATGGCCAACATCCGACATTACCTGTTAGTGTTGAGAATCTTAATGGACATAGTCAGGAATTAATGTTCTGGGGGATCATGAATCTTTTGCCAGAGGTGGAAAACTGGGTAGAGAATGTGAGTTGGATCAAACACTATTTTCTGTGCCTGTCTGATAATAGACTGCCCATAGACTGTTTGGAGGGATGAGTATTTTTTAACCCCCATCATTTTCAGAGCTGTCTGTACAAGACGAGCAATCTGTGATTTCAACTACAGACAAGTTACCATACCAGGCGGTTATCCCATATCTTAGAATTACGGTGGCCTGGAGGGTCAAAGCACAAAAACATTTCAGAAAAAAATGTTTTTGTGTTTTCTGAAATGTGTTTTTATTTTGACACTCAGGGCCACCATATATAATACTCTCTAAGACTGTATGGTAAAATAGTAATGTGAACTTCTGCTCAATTCCATAGATCCTAAGTCTAAGATGTAGTGTATCAGTCTATGTTGGCCAAAAATTGCAGTACAGAAATGCTACAAAAGTGTCACCATTACAAAGTTTGTCCACCAGAGAGTATTAATAACTTTTATTTTTGGCTGGACCGCAGCAAAGCTGAGGGACCAGCCCTATAAATTGGAAAGTCTGTCAGTGAGTGAATGAGTGAGTGAGTGAGTGAGTGTTCATGCTAATGTTAGCTTAGCTACTGTTTTCTGGATGTGGACAATGTTATTGTTTACTGATATGTCGTGGCCCAGCCACATACTAGGTTTCAAGGTAGTGTTGCTCACTGAGTACATATCTTGGTCCTAATTTGGTCCTAAAATGAATAAATAGGCAATACATTTTCATACTTTCTTTAGAAAAACTCAAATATTAATACCAGTATTTGCCTCAAAATTGTCAGGCTCCACATAGAAATGAAAAGCGCTTGAGAAGAGAGCGTTGATCATGGTGTGTTCTTTTTAGATTTAAACACTTTCCATTGCTGAATAAAGCTTTGCAAAGCCGTGTGTACCATATTTGCCTGCTCATCAACACTTGCTATATTGCTAATCAGAAGAGATGCAAAATACTCACAGATAGCTTAATTCATTTCCACAGAGTTTAAATTCGGCAAGATAAAAAAAAACACATTGCGTTAGTTATCTTCACAATCAATTCAGCTCCCACTTCATGTTCAATCCCTAAATGAGGCCCCGTTAGTTTCATTCGCAGCACAGCAGATGCTGGCCTCAAATCCTGGCTCACAGCGTCACTTGGCAAATCAATGCTAATGCACTCCTTACCTGTTTTCTACTAGTATAAACATGCCTCTGGAATAAACCATAAGTGGCAGATGTAATAGTTTCCTCACCACTGCCCAAGCCTGCTGTCAGTACAGCAGCTCCTCCTCCATGAAGAATACATGGCACCATCAGATATAGTGTTGCTTGGCTGTCTGTCAAGTTCACTCACAATCAGATGAAATCCTCCTTTATTCAAGTACAACTTTTGCAAGTGACGTCAAGAACTTTAGCTTCACCCACTTAACAATAAATATCTTGCACATGCCCACACAGACACACACATATGTGCACACACAGCGAGACTGTTGGCATGCTGTGCCAGGAACTTCCTACTTGATAAAGACAGACAGAAAATCACATTGAAACAAAATGTTAATTTAGTAAGTGCAGAGCTGTCTCTGTAACTACCGCTGAATGTTAGATTGTATACGCCTAATTGCATTATACTTCAACCGCATGCTGTGAAAGTTTAATTGGGATTTTTTTTTGTTTTTACTAAGCAATCTCAGAATGAATATACATGGAAACCTATTTACCATCTAAAATATGCACATACTTCAACCACATCTTCAAAATTCAACAAATGGCCAAAATTCTCATTTCCAAGCTCATCCTTTTGCATGCATAGCAATCTCATATGCAGTGAAACCAAACAGTTCATAAATCATTGAGGTGAGTGAGAGAAGTGGTAACAAAAAAAGGAGAAAAAAAACTGACGGAACTCATTATAAAAGATGGATGGATGAATGGGGAGATAAATCCAGGCGCCAAGAACAGGACAAACGTGATATATTGGGGAACACGCAGCTCATATCCAGCATTTGCATTTGTGTGTGTGTGTGTGTGTGTGTGTGAATGCAGTGATGGGTGTCTTTTGATGCCAAGCATCTCTTGGACCCCTGAGAGTATTAATTTCTTTGTTTATTCATCCATCTACCCATTTCTTTGATTCAAAAGCAAGTGACTTGAGAATGAATTAGGAATGTCAGAAACAAACATCTGTAAAAGAACCAAATATGAGAGGACAAGTCCAAACCATAAGACCACATAAGTCCTATAATACCACCTATACGAGCGTTTACTAAATTAGCGCCCCCAGCTGGGGCAGGAAATATGACCCACAGGAGCGGTTTCCATCCGCATATACTGAATGT
This sequence comes from Heterobranchus longifilis, assembly GCA_028570985.1. NCBI lineage: Eukaryota > Metazoa > Chordata > Actinopteri > Siluriformes > Clariidae > Heterobranchus > Heterobranchus longifilis. The sequence goes on along the minus strand of JAOVVB010163067.1, from coordinate 349 downwards.
GACAGTTAAGGATTTATACATGCCGTTAACATTGTGAAACAATAGTTTGGGTAGGTTTAGGCACAAAAACTTCTTGGGTATGTTTAGGCAACAAAACTGCTTGGTTAGGGTTTAGAAAAATAGTTAAACATTACATTTGTTATGTCACTTCTATGCCAATGTGGTGGAATTACGCATGTGACGCAGAATGTGACGTAGTTCCGTTTGCTACCTAAAGTTAAAATAACTCGTCGTTTACTTTTAGTTTCAAATGAGACACAAACAGCGGTCTCCTGGGTCAAAGTCCTGTTTGTTTGACCCATCTGACATCCCTCCCACCTGTCCTAAACGTTCTTTCGCGCTCTTAATA
>JAOVVB010163056.1:0-11584 GCA_028570985.1 Heterobranchus longifilis | reverse complement strand
CCTCTCTCTCCTTCCTCCAACCATCAAGTGCTTCAGCAGATGGCTCTTGGTTCAACAACAGCAGAGCATGGTGGGGGCCCTCCTGGAGTGTACACACACACACACACACCATGGACAGCATCTGTTTATGAATGGACCAACAATTGCCCATCCCCCGACAGCTACAGCTGACAGGGGGGGGGGGGGCACCAGGAGTCACCAAAAGCAAAAGAAGGATTAAAAAAGAAAAGCAGCAGGGAAAGAAAAAGAGGAGAGGACAACAAAGTTGCAATTAGATGATTTATGATTCGTTTTTTCCTTTTCTAGTGGCAGGTCCCCCATCAGGTGGTACTGAAAACTAAAAGAAAATACAGGAAACCAAATTATATCCAATCTACCTTTGTTGCATTTAATCAGCTATTAAAATCAGAATCATATAACTTTAATAATAAGACTTCTTCTCAGGTAAGCACTTTCCTTAACTGCCTAAAAAGAAGCAGAATAAAACAATATGGAGTAATTGTACATGCTAAACCACAAGTCTGTCTTCCCTAATCTAGGTCACCTGGGAGATGATAAGTACAGGTGCTAACCATGTGCTTTCTGTTATTGTTCTTCAATGAGTTTGTTGATGAACAACCATGGTCAATGTTTCCGCTAGGATTTTTTTCAGCAGCAGGGGCAAAGGGTTAAGGTTAGCAGAAAGCTTGCTTTTCTAGCTTGTACAGGTTAGACCCAGCGGCAGCTGTGGCCCCCTTGCGCTGGGGTTTGCTCTGGCTAAAATCGAGTTGCTGCCTAACTTAAGGTCCGTCTCCGGAGCTGCCGCGCGGTCTCCTCCCGCCAAAGCAGTCTCTTAGCAGTGGGGAGTGAGCAGAGTTACCGCGAATTTATCAAATTCAGTGCCCCATATCGCTGTTTTCCAAGCTACTGTAGCCGCCATATTTCGCGGGACACGCGTGAGCGAAGTTTCCATGGGAATGCAGCCATTGAGGCTTTCATCCGTTTGTCACTCTAAAGAAAATGCTGTACATTCCCTCTTGTTTATTTGGTTGTCCTGCCACTGTTCCAGGTGCTGATCCTCAAAGTGTAGAGAGAGAGCAGACAACTGTTTGTTTGCAGCAGCCAGCTCTGCAGAGTCATGTAATTGCGACGTCATGGCATTTCATAAAATTCAATAATATATACGTATATAATGTATGTATACAACGAAAACACTGGTAAATCAGGCCAGTAATATAAATGCCCTCCCTGTTTTCCTGAATGGCTACAGATACTTCTGAAAAACATTAATAATAAGTTTCAATAAGTTTAGCATGTACAAAACTGCAGTAAAATTAAAGTTGTAAATTGATATAGAATAGGAAGTGGATTTCTGTCCAAGTTACTTGGAAGTGTTGGCTCATCTAGCCAATATGGAATAATACATCAACACAAATCAGAAAAATTTACTTCAAAGCCCACAAACAAGCAATAGTCAATTAACTAGTCGCTTTTCAAGCAAAAATACCAAACATTTGCTCGTACCAGCCCATAACGATCAATTTGAATAAGTCACTTTGGGGTGTGGGAAATTGTGATGGTCATTTTTCACATCTTTTCCCCCATTTTATACATGCAAGACATGTATGGAGAAAACAACTTGCATATTAATCATTAATAAATATATTCCGTTAGCAGTATACTGTTGGTCATGGAGGAAAAAACATCATCTTATATCATCCACAAAACACACTTTAAAACTACTTTTATTGCGTTGCCTTATTTTATAACACATTCCAGATGGAAAAGGGCCCCCATTTTCTGACTAACATACAAATCACCAGACTGATGAAAAGGAATCGCTTTCCAAAAACATCTTATCTCTAAATATGGTCTTTGTTGTGTTAAAGTGGATAGAATAACAATCTGGACAGCTGATTCCACTATTAAGCACATATTTTTGGTTTTTCCATCTTGAGACAGAGGGTGGGCTGAGAGGGATAAAGACCAGCAGACAGATGAAAGATGAGCAAAATAGTTTTAAAATGTCACGAGTGATGTTATGTACAACTCCGTAGCACAATAGATGAGGTCTAATTAGTCCAGTAGACACACTTCATTTAGCTACAAAGAGGAGTGCAAGATAACAGTTTTAAGCACACTGGGTCACCTGTATGCCTTGGTAAACAAAGTTAATTTCTCTGAATCCATTTTCCTCTGTCTTTATTTACTTTAGGATGTCTGCTACATTCAGTGAAGTTTAAAGCTACTTACACTCTACCCTTGTGAGATTCACAGTGTAGCACAGATATCACTGCCACCCACTTGGCTTTTCTGTGAACCTTTTTCTGCCGACTGTCAAATAAAGCTGAAAGACTTTAAAAATAATCAAACTATATTTGGGTTTCTGAGGAGGTAGAGACCAGAAATCTGAGGCTTTAGACTACTGCATCCTGAGACCCTGTGGGAGTGTTTTTCACTCCCAGAAGTGAGTCATGCAGTGAAGCCAGCATAGACTTTCAAATTTATAGGAGACGGAGTATTGATTGCATTTGTAGCCTTGTGGAGGTTTTCACACACCCCAGACATACACCCAAACATAAACTGATAGATATTAGCATTCACAAAAACACTCTCAGAGTTTGTCCCCAAAGAACATAAGTCAGAGGGCAGTCGCGTGGCTAATTTGCATGTATAACACCACATAATTTGCATCAATTTGCATTAGCATGTTCTCAAAGAGGCTGAACACTGGAGGCTCGGTTCAGGAAAGACATCACTCAATTAGTGAATGACAAAGAGCGCCTCCTCATCCCAAACAGCCCAACAGCGAAGGCTTTGTGAGGCCGACATTGCAAGATGTGACATTTCCAGCCGAGATGCATTAAACCTGTCGTTTCAGCAGTGCAGTTAAAATCAGGCTGATTCATTTCATGTCATGGTAACTAAGAAAGGCAATATGATATTTCTGGCTGAAAAATGCAATTACATTTTGCTGCTAGCAAGTTGTGAATCAAAGTATTTCCTACAGCAACGTTTCTGGAAAGCTTTATTCTGAATTCAAGAACAAACAAATGTCTTAATTGGCGAGTCCAGTTTACTTTGTTGTAAATTGTATACAGTTAAAGACATCCAACTGTAAGTGCAAAAATTGCACATTTATTTCCGTGCCATTTTTTTTTGCAGTAGTTGGACATGTGACATCAAGCAACCTGTGACTTCCGTGTAGTATAATAATAAAGCTTATGTAATAAAGCACATGTACAAATTACTACATGTTTAAATCCAAACCCATTAAAAAATTTAATTTGTAAAAACAACCGTCTTGTTTAAAACCACTCATAATGTTGTATGTACAGTATGTTTCTTATGTGCTCTGTTTTTATGCTGCACTCGAATTGCCCTCTGGGGCCAATAAAGATTTATTGAATTGAAATATCAAATCTCCACTAATTTGATTAAATCTCAAAGCCAAAGACACTATTGCCCATCAACACTGCTAAACAACTCAACTAAAATTGCTTTTGTGTGGATTGTATCTTGTCTGAGCCTGCACAGGTCAACAACAGCACCAAACGCTCCATTTCAGCTCCTTGCTTGTTCCAGTCTCATGACCCTGTGCAGGTGTGGCTTTACTGCTCGGAGGGGCAATGGTCAACCACCTGATCCCCTACCAATGTAGCAATGTCGCAACACCTTAGGAATTTATAGCACTGCTGTATTAAATTCCAAACACGACGATCTCAAGTTGGCTATTTCAGCATGGAGTCATTTTATGCAAGTGTATATTGCTACGGCTGCAACACATCATAAACCAGTTGTGAAAACTCTGGATATTTTTAGACAAGAATGAAAACATGTTTAGCAAACAGTAATTTGGAGAGTGGAGCCAGGCAACCAAAAGTGAAAGTAAAGCCAGACAGCACATTGCTCTACAAAATCAAAAGGAAATAACTGGTTGCAACACTTTCTTTCCCATTGTGTTATGATTATGAATGCAACAGGTGCATAAGCAATAAACTGGATCTCTGGGTATCTGCGAGCAAGCTGGGTGGTGAGTCTGTCTAGAAACTGACTCACAGTTGAGCTTTGCGTGTGCATAAATAAAAGGGCTTCGGAGTAGGAGCGCCAAACATTTATTCAGTTTTTGCCCTGAAGGATGTAATCCCCACTGGTGCCACAAATGCTATAAATGTATCGACTTTATGATACAGTGGTTTGCCTTTTATAGAAACTTCCACCAAATGCTATTTGTAAACTTGCGGACAGGACGACTTCTTCAAACATCAAAGCAAAACTACTTTCCAAAAAGCTATGAACTGAAACAGAAATGACCTCAAGCAACACTGTGCTGTTGGCAGTGTGTTATTTATGGAACAAAATAAAGTTTCTATCTAGATTTATACAATAAGAAATTGTTGCTATTTGAAAATACACATTTAAGAATTAAATAGTGTTAAATTGGGAGAAACTTAATTCAGGCTAATATAAAAGCTTTAAAGTTGAATGTGTAGGCAAATGAAACTGCAAATGAAAAATGGAAATGTGAAAAAAAAAAGTGTTACTATACATCTAAGGGTATTAATATAGTTTCCTCTTACATTACGTCAGCAGCAGTCATGCCCACATACACACAGCTGGAAAATATGTCCCAATGCTGGGGGAATGTGAAACATCATCAACTGGCTTTAGTAACCAACTCCAAACACGCTAGCATAATAAAATACCTAACAAAGCCATTTGCTAAATAATATTTTAACCAAGTAACACAACAAATACAGTACAGAAGACATAACAGGAAGTGGACTAAACCAGCAATAAAAAACAAGGCAGTTTTACATCTCTTGCTTGAACAACATCCTCAAACATTGACAACAGCAACAGACACATTTGGAGATGGGAAGGAGGTGAGTTCATGCACTGGCTCTCTCGTACACACAATCCAAAAAAAAAAAACCCAACTCAGGAAATTAAGCACGATAACAAGATTCATAAAACAGATTTAGGATCTAAAAACAGAAAATGGATTAAACGCAGCCCTTAGCGCGGGTTGATGTGACTAGTTGTGGTCCACAGCTCTATTGTGTGCCTGCAACTGTATGGACACAATGAGCTGCACAAACACCTCTCCACACACAAAACATCAGGACTCTGGCTTCTCATTTAGCAATTTTAAAACAGCAAAGCTTACTCAGCACAATGCGGCCTAGACCAACCCAGACCCTCCAATTCAATTCAAACGGAACTGCATGTGCTTGCATAAGCAGCAGCTGCCCATCCCCTGTCCCCCTGTCCCACACGCACACCCCTTTAGAAGCCCACCACACAGAGACACACACAGGTCATGCTATCATCTACAGAGAAGTGGCGAAAAATTTAATATAAATCAGTACACATGCTCTTAAAAGTGAGTGCACATGTATGTATGTGAATATTTACGATGGCACGCTCACCTGTTACGATGCTTCAGCTTCTTTGGTGGCAACAGCTTTCAATTCCAAATCTCTAAAAGACAAAGAAGAGATAAGAAGGTTAATGTATCCTATGTAAAATACCAGATTTGCCTAAACAAACTTCAATTAACAAATAAAAGATAACCTGCATTAGAGTGTTAGTTTTATTTGTTCGCTGTGATTAAACAACACAGAGACAGATGCTAAACCTGAAATGGTAAACAGGACTCCATATAAAAGTCTCAAATTAATTATTGATCGTGCACGGGTCAAAAGACATGCACATCACCCACACAAGCTATGTAAGGACAAGCAAACAATAACAAACAGTGACACTTCAGTAATTGCAGTCTGAAAAGTATTTCGACTAGTCGATGTGGAAATGCAGGTTGAACTACATAACAGGGCAATGCACGATCAGATTCCCCTAAAGTTCAGGCTCCACAAGGTGAATAGAGACTGTGTGTGTGTGTGTGTGTGTGTGTGTGTGTGTGTGTGTGACAGATAAAGACACAGAGTGAGAGTGTGTGTGTAGGTCAGAGTTACAGCTCGGGTCCTGATCGGCCATTATCTCAGCTGTTGCCTGACTTACAGCTTAACCAACATGGCTTCTCTCGAGCCTGGTATTTTTCCAGCGCAGCCAAGACTAGCAGTGGACTTTAACACAGCATGTAATTACAGTCGATGCAATTAAATTATTTTGTATTTGAGCTGTGTATGCAGCGTCGTGGGCCGATGTAAAAAAAAAGTTAGGTGAATACGACTGCAAAACCAGCAGAGTATAGGTCTGGTGCTGAGCTAACCTGCTGCACTGTCTTTCTGCCGATAGAGGGTGTTAAATACTCTGACCGAAATACAACTCCGCAGCTTCACAAATCCACCACCAAATGTACATTAATATTGCGTTTCTCCATCTGCTGTTTAATGTTTCAGGACATTTGAACAACGGTGTCCCCTCTGCAAGTCACCAAACAGCCCGGCAATCAGTCGGAGGAACCGCCGGGCAACCTGCGTCGTCAAATTAGCACGGCTGCTAATGCTAGCTGAAAGCTAACGTTACGAAGCGGCTAGTTAACAAATTTAGCAATTGTGGTACTTTAATAAACACAGTGATGCATGAAATCTATAAACAACGCTATGTCATTGATAGACAAATCTCTAGATACAACAATATCGGACAGAATACACAATTATCTGTTTTGATATATATGTACGCACAACCGGCGAGCTAACGTTAACTAATGCTCGTACTAGTTAGCGTTAACTGGCAACAAATACAACGATGTGTCAGTCACACACGCCTTGAAATGGCCAGACATCTGCAGAAACACACTATCATCTGGTTGATCAGTCGATGAATTTCCAATTCACGTTTGCAAACTGCAATGCAACCGAGCCGCCTTGCCAAAAATGCTAGCCTAACAGAAGGCTAGCTAGCTAGCTTAGCTCAGTCATGGCTAACTAAACAACAGCGGCAGCTCAACTTATCTACACCAGTCCCCGGTCTCCCTGCTCAGGGCTCTGCGCACATACGCTCGCCACAAAGAAATGGTCCTCTGGCCAAGAAAATAGCGTAAAACAATCCTCACCTCATTGAAGTATAAAGTGCAACAGAGTGGAAAGGAAAGCCGGCTGTAAGGCTAAAAGAATTTCAACGCGTTTGCAGCATCTACGAGGGGAGGCATTCGTCCTGCATGATCGCCATTTTCTTAACTCGCTGCTTCTTTCGCTTGAGCTGTGCTTTCCCCTCCTCTCTCTCTGCATTCACTTCAGCTCTGACTGTGTTTCTGGAGGGGGGAGACAGAGCAGGAAACACATTCACCACTTCCTCTGACTGAGAAAACCAAACACAGCCAAAGATACCTCGTATCGAAGAGAAGAGTAAAAGGGATGTCAGTCACGGTCAATGTAAGCAGTTCAGCCCCTTCAAATTAATAAGCCCACGAGGAATGTTGCCATGGTAGCCGACCATATGCATCAGACCCAAAACCATAAACATTAAGAATTATTTTATTTATGTTAATTTAACATTTTGAAAAAAACCCACATAAACAACATGAATAAACAACATAAATAAATATTAGGCTACATGTCTGAAAATGAGGAGGAAGTTTTCACTTATGATCCCAGCCCTTCTCCGTAACTCAAACAATTAAATCATATTTATCATATATATGACTCACAAGCAACTATCCCAATACTATAAAGTACAGACAAGCAAATTTCAGATGTTCTCATCCAGGGTCATAGCCAGATTTTTTTTAGTATACTGAGGTTCCCCAGCGTACCCGCCACCCTTTTAATATTATGACCAGAAACCAAAAATATCTCAATTTATTTGTAATTATTTAGACTTTTTATATTTTACTTATTAAGTTAGCTATTAGAGTTTACATGCATTTTGTTTCATAACATGAAGGTCTAAAAGCTGTTTAAAGCTGCCAGGAATAAAATGATGAGACTGTTAAAGTTATTATTTTGTTTATTTTGTTTTGTCAAATTGAGTCTAAAACGACTGGAATACCCACCATTAAGTGTGTAATTGTGAAGCTAAAACCCTAGTCGATATTCAACACACTACTCTCGGAAAGTCAAATTAAACTGTAATTTTCAGTTGGCCATGCACCATTGTTTCATACATTGTTGTAGGAGAAATGTAACTCGAGAATTTAATTGTAATGTTATAGAGACAATAAAATGTTTGCCACATTTTGCAATATCAAAAAACCTACACAATAACAGTTAAGTTAGCCTATTCACTGTCAGTTAAATTAACCCACTTTTGAACACAGAAAGTAAAAGTAAAAAAAACAAACATGTCAGAATAATGATGTTTCCAACATTGGGCAATTAAGCCATGCATTCAGATTAAGACATGCTTTGTACAGACAGCCTGTTAATGTGTAATGTGTGTAGGTAGTTCTGTTTTTTATTTGCACCCTATGATTTCTCCCATGCGGCAGAAACCTCTACAGTAAAAAGTCTAGCTTATGTCATAGCCAATAGCCGTGATGTGGTATATTTGGACATATTTTAAATTCATATTTCAAGGTTTCTACAGAGTTTTACCATTATTTATTTTAATATCCTGAAAAGTATCAGAATAAGAAGACTCTTGAGTACAGTTATCCCATCTTTGTTTTTTTTTAATGGGCAGTTTCTGCTCCTCTTAACAGACATGATTCGCTTGTAACAAAAACATTAAAGCGTTCCTAGGAGTGTAAGAAAAGACTGCCAGATATACAACAAACATAAACTATAGAAAGTGAAACTGAGATCTAAAGTTGACAGATTTGTGTTTAAACAGATTCCAGACAATAAAGTGATTTATTCACTGGGAGTAGGGACAAACAGGCTTTCTGTCAAAGGATCCAGACTCAGTGACACATCCACCCTGCTGAAGTGTCCTTGAGCACAACAATGAATCACTAGTGTCTGTAAGTGTTTCTGACCTCTGATCTCTGTGTCATAGAGGAATCAAGTCGCCAGTTATATTATTAATCTCATAGTATGCCTGCTGTGCAAAGCACAAGAGCCATACTTATTATTCTTCATCTTCCATAGAGAAGCAATGTGTGGTTTGAGTAGAAAACGGTGTACTGCGACTTAGTAATTCAACTAAATGTCGTGAAAATTTTAAGTAAAAACTGTGATTAATTCCCACATATACAGTATAACAATGGGATATCATCACAAACCCACATATTACTTCACATATCATATATTTTCACTTGGAAAAAAAGGTATTTAAAACTTTAAACAGGTCATGAGCCTTGGCTCTTTATTTGGCTAAATCAGCTTTTTGATAGCTAGCACAGTTTTTACGAAATCATAGTTTACATTTTTCAGCTTTTTAAAGACCATTTAAAATGTTGCAATGACAATGTAATGTATGTAATAACAGCTGCTATAGGGAATGCCACGTAATTGACAGTAATTCGGCCATTTGTGAAGGTAAAAGGCGAGAGTGCCATCCGCTCGCTGTTTACTGTAAGTGTCAAAAAGAGCTGCTGAACTAACAGAAAACACTACACAGTGAATAAGATTCAAAACACTAAATGTAATATAGTATACAGACACAAAGGCAGGCTAACATGTTTATTTTTGCTGGATACCGGTAGGCTAATTATGCATGGTTGGACAATGTGTTTTGTTAGCATACAGTTAGCATAACATTAGCTTACTTATCTTTGTCCACATGATTGTGTAGTTGGCATTTGGCTTGTAGATCTGAAGGTATCCACCTGTTTGTAAACTGGACATGGATCTCCAAAGATTTAATATTTTTAATTGCTGACAGGTGTACTAACGCTAAACATCAGATAAATGCAGACATCAGTGATCGCTGCCAAGGATCGATATCATTACTTAACTTCTATTTTGTAATATAGTGCTATTTTGCCTCTGTCGAGAGCTTTATATGCAAAATTGTCTTCCGTGCGTACATATACATTTCTGATGATGAACAATGATGACAGATGATTAGACCGCTACTGTCTATATAATGTCTATGTAATACACACTACTTTATCTTAAAAGATGGCAGCACTGCCTCACAATGCTCTGTGATTCCCATTCCCTATTAATACTTGTTTGTACTGCTGATATTAGCACTCAAGTAATAGTTGTAATAGGACTATCACTGCCGCAAATACCATCACCCACAGTGCTTCAGGTACTCCTGGATAACTGAACACGCAGACTTACAAACACAAGAAGAATTCCAGCAACTCTCTACTGTTTTCACAAGCTTTTCTGAGCAATCCATGCATGGATTTGGCTGTTATGTAAGAAAAAAAACCTAAAGACTTAAAAAAAAAAAAAAAAAAAGAGACAGAGTCAAGAGAGGGGAGAGATGCTTAAACAGCAGAGAAACAAATACAGGGTGGAATCTGCCAACTGCAACGTTTCACCAACGAGACAAAGGCTGTTGCTGCTTACAGAAGAGATCGGCAATACGTGTGCAAAGCAGTGACCATTGACCCACCAGTGGCAAAAACAACCCCCATCCTTGTGCACAAATTACCTCGCTTATCTGTGTGTATTTGACTGCGAGGGAGAGAGAGGTAGAGTTCATCTCCTGCCAAGTAATGATTTTATTTGACCAGTATCAAAGACAGATTAGATTAGATTTTACAGCATATAAACAAGTGAGTAACAAGTGGTGACAACTGGGTATTCAGATATAACTGGCCTCCAAATGAGAAAATATCTAACTGATTGTCCCTCCAATTTGTACGCCAAATATTTGGGATTCTTTCTGCCTTTGTGCACTTCTTGTTCGAAGTTCCTGTTTTCCAGCTGTCAAGTCATAATTACAAAGTCGCTGAAACTGAAACTTGCATCACAATTGGTTTCAAAACTTGTATAGAGGATGTTGATGTGTAAGTCCTTAGTTATATTTCAATGTTTCCAGTTCCATTTGAATGGCAGGATCTGAGCTCACTCACATATAGTCCTTTGATGTAATCTGCAGTTTATGTAAATTATCATGGCAGTGTTGACGGTGAATGGTGCAGCTGGTAACAATTGCATGCATTCATTCATACATTCACTATAATAGAGTGATGCAGGGGTGACGTATGTCTATAGGCCAGCCCTGGAAGTTAGCATCACCCTGGTTCCCTTGATAAAAAACTAATGGGCTTTTGGATGTTGCAGAAAATAAGCCCTATGGCAAACAAAGTTTATGATACTTACAAGTTTTGTTCACCAAGATAATCTTCTCAAATAATCACTTTTATGATTTTTGAAGTGTAGATGCGATCACCAGAAGTAAAAAGGTAATAGGCTATTAAAAAAAACTACACCACGGTCGCATGAATTCAACGTCGCCACCGTTAAACTGGTGATGATGTTTAATGTCCTGGGCAAACTCTGTAGTCTCATTTAGTCACTTGTTAGCAACCACCTTTTTAATGACACTTAAAAGCTTCAGAATTCACAAGTGAGTTATTTACCGACGTATTTTATGTCGTAGAACAAATCTCTTAAGCTTGTGTGAACCACAGACTTTATTTCAGGCATCTAACCAACTTCACGCATTTAACCCCATTAAAAAAACATTGACTTCGAGACATGAAAGTGCAAACTAATTTCAGAATCAGAATCGTTTTTATTGCCAAGTATTTTTTTTACATACAAGGAATTTGTCTTGGTGATACGGTGCATAA
>JAOVVB010163035.1:0-11585 GCA_028570985.1 Heterobranchus longifilis | reverse complement strand
GACACGTTTTTTTTTTTTTTAAGTTTGCTAAATTCATGATGTTTCCAAAGTCAATGAGTAATCGTGTTAAATAATTGTATCTAAATATTGACCAAAATAATTGTGATTATGATTTTTGCCATAATCAAACAGCACTAAGTACTAGGCTACTAAATGTTGGGTCTCCTTGCTGGTTTTTCCAACACATTCAGAATCATTACTGCTCCTGAACAGGCGGCTCACTTTGTGCGTGCGCTTGTAAATTAAATGTATATTTAAATACTCATTATTACAGTTTTGGATTTCTCTGTAATGTAGCATAGTGTGTAACAATATTACTAAAATTCTTACTTACAAAGATGTTCTCAGCCGTGGAACTCAAATCACTTTCTGTTGCCCCCCCCTCAAAAAAAAAAAAAAGATTTGTTTTATAATAATGTCATCGACTAGTTGTCTGGTGACTTGAACTAACAACTCTTGGTCGACCAGGAAAATCTTTAGTCGGGGGCAGTCCAAATACAGTAAGTATTACTGTATATTGGCAAAGGTGCTTTCACTAGCTCTTCTTTCCCCCCTGTGAGTTCAACTTTAAACACTTTTAGAATTTTTTGACTAAACATCTTGACACAAGGTCTACTTACTATTTTTCCCCAGAACTTTCAAGTTTGCTCAGTTGTCATTGAAATGGCTCAAGACTCAAGGAATATCTGTCAAATTATAACAGCTGGTTGTATTTGGATGGATGATTGTAACCTTTTCTCTAAGGGTGGTCTTTGGCACTGGATGTGAATATTTAATATTTAGCGTGTGTAAATTCCAACATGCAGGGTTGTAACTGCCAGCATACAGTCTGATCTCGTGCTGATAGAACGTTTTGCTCATTAGGAAAGACATTCACATGTTCACAGGTGGAAATGTGTCTAAACTTTGTCTCATTTATTTTTAATTAAGCTTCAGTCATGTATACAGTGTGTTTATATACCTTTCATTAGTGCACAACAACTCTTGGATTAAGTCTGCTGGGTGCAGTCAATTGACGGATATACACTGACATCAGCAACAACTTTGGTGTGGGTGGACAGAAGATATATTGCAGTACTTGTTAGTGTTCAAGCCTCCCCTGTCAAAAAGACAGTATGATGTCACGATACTGTAGTGCTTCCACTCTGGCCTAGCAGATGCTACTTTAGCTTAATTGGACACTGAATAATGTGTATTTTCTGGAATGCTGTTTATAGACTTGAAAGTGCTTTTACAGATTATTGATTGTAATTTTGCCGTTGCTTCTTTTGGGAGTTGGCACTGTTCTACTCATTCAGTTAAAACAACAAAGCTCAGTTCAGTTTGTTCATTTAATTAATTTGCCTAACATGGAGTTGGGGCGGGCAGACATCTGGTAACCAATAAACAAGAATATAAGGAGTTATTTGTTCAATGTGGCTGTCATTTAATGAATGTGAGTTGGTGTCCAATTTCAAGCAGTGACTGAATGTATGCGGCCCTCTGACCGCTCTCAGTTCATACAATACTGTTAACGGCTCCTCTAATGACTTTATTCATCCTTTATTACTGAGTGACTGTAGCACATTTTTACTCCCAATTCAGAACATCTCATCACTCATTAGCTGAAGACACTATAGAGGATTATTCATCTCAATTATTCCAAGTTTGACAATCTAATTGGAGCTGAAAAGTCAATTGGGATGAACCAGGTAATACTCTGTGATAAATTATTTGTTAGAGTCAAAGGCTCGTGGATTGGCTTTTGAATACCCTGATAAACTCCTAGACTGTTTAATGATTTTTGTAATATGGGATTTTTAAGACGGGATAGCGATTTTAGAGGGGAAAAATTCACCAATTACTGATATGACGGCCGATATTGTGAATTTTTGAGGTGGAATGAAAACAATCTTTTCTATGTGGATTGTGCACCGATTTTACTTTCTTAAACAAATAACTTTACTAAAGAATGTTTATACATTATACATACAATGTATTATCAACCAATTCTAGAAATGAAACTGACAATAAAGATATTATAAAGAAATAATAAACATCAGTACTGTATGTTCGGTATCACTTGTCAATTGCTGACCATTTAAATAAAGAATAAATAAAAATAAACAGCTATATGACACCATTTCTAAATCACCCCAAGCATCATATTCTACATTATATGTTCTGTAAAAAAGGTTTTCATATAGACGCCTATCAGAAAACATATACGCAGATACCAGTAGACACCGATATGTCTGAGATAGGCCAATACCGGCCAATAATATGATAAATTCGTCAGGCTATAGTTTGCAGCATGTCCGGGCATCTGCACATGAACATGGGGATCACATATTCGTCCCAAGAGTTGTCACAAATGTCGGCAAATGTCTGTCTTCACTTGACCTGATGGTTTTCAATGACGAATACAGATCAGCATTGTAAGTCACTCTGGATAAGAGTGTCTGCCAAATGTTGTAAATGTAATTGTGATGACAATAGCCAATGTGTTGAGGTGGAGCTAACTGGGTCTAGCTATTTTCCTCTACAGCTGTGTTTTCATCGGTGTCAAGATATGAAATCTGTGCCCCTGATGTTAGTGACATGTCAAGAGTCAGCAGGATACGATTTTTTTTTTTTTCATTTTTATCTCATGCAACCACATGTAAGTACTGAGACTTTGTCCTTGCTCATAAAAAGCTAATGTGAGGACATGCATAACTGACAGACAGTTTGAGGTTTGGATTTCAGAGTTTCAATTTCAAAGATCCTCTATTGTGTCCCCAGTTGTACTGTAATCAAACAGGGAAATATCAGCCTTATTCTGTATAGTCATAAACCACAGGCTATGTAATACCAAACCCCTTTATCTTTACTGGAGTTTTTCCATCAGACAGACAGACTCACTCACTCAAAAGTCAACTGCTGCTGTTTCTTGAGGTCTGACAAATTGTGTAATTATCACCCTTTAGAATTAATAAATTAATTCTATTAAAATTAATAAATTAAAGTGTGAATTTCCCCAAGGGGATGAATAAAGTATCTATCTATCTATCTATCTAATATAACTATTAGTTCTAATTAATTCTGTTCATTTAATCTTTTTGTCTCCACTATTACTATTGTCATGAATAGGTTTACTTTATTTTTGCTTCCAATACGACCCTTGGACTCCCAGCTTGGCTCTCGCAGAAATTTTTGGTGGCATGCTGCTCTCCGGACCAGCCTTCGTGGCGCCAGGGGGCTCCACTGGGCCAGACTGATGTGGTGCGGCATGGGGAGGGACGGAGGGAGGGAGGGAGGACCGGGTCCCCTTAATCTCTACCAGACATGACAACTTCATAAAGGCACATTAATCCACAATGAACAGGCTCTCTCTGGAGGGTTTGGGGGCGTTTTTGTGAGTGGGAAGCAATGTCCGACTTACACTGGGCTGCACCCTCCTGAGGGTCGGAGGAAGGTGATCCCTCCCTTTCTATATTAGTGTCTAATGAGGGAAAGGAAAGTGGGAAACTCATAAATAACAACTCAGAGAAAATAGTTAAAGAGGGAGGGGACAAAGGGACCTAAAGTGAAACGTGTTTTTTTTTCCTTCTCTTCATTATTTAGGTTGAGCCAACCATAGCTGCCCTGTTGTCGTATCACCCTCTCCCTTCCCCCTTGTAACTGTTAACTGGCCCTCACCTAATTTACCTCCATTTACCTTTTTATTTTTTAGCAGATGAACACATCCACATACACAGCTACTCTTACCTGTTATCATAAATTACTGCCTGATTGTTGCATAAACTGTACTCTGCATCTCTTACATTTACATATTTAAACCAGTGTAATAGTTTTGTGCCTTTGATACTCTGAATGTATGTATAACTAGGAATGGGTATCATTCAAACAGTTTTGATACTGATACCGGAATGATATGTTTTTCGATACCAATTTTATAAAATCCATTTTAACAAAAAGAAAGTACAACATTACACATCACGGGACAAATCTTTATTTTTTACTTTACACCTGTGCGACACACACTGTAGTCAAGCCTCTCAAAATATAACACACACACATACACGCGAGAGTCCCGTCTCTGTTCATAACGTAGTGTTTTTCCTACATGCTTCTACTACTATGTGTAACATCAAAGTTTAGTACCCAGCCCTACTGTATGTATAACCTATATAATCTTTATATTTCATGGATATAGTAAAATATACACAATATATCTTGCAGTGTGTGTATTTGTGTGTACAGTGAGCCTCATGCTTGTCACTAAAGAAAAAAAGACTTAGTTACTATGTGTTAGACTGTCTGCGACTGAGTAACCTTTCCCATTGTTGCTGCTGTTCCTCAGTTGGATTCTCAAGTGTCATTATGAATCATCTTATTTTCTATCTTTCACAAGTTCCCAGAGCCAGACTTTAAACCATGTCCCTGAATCACCCCCGTAATGTGTGATGGAAGTGCCACTGTGAGAATTATGAGATTGGACAGTCCATACTTAGCTATTTAAAGTCATATTTCTGTTTTTTAAATTACCCGACTGAACACTTGGACAGATTGGTTTCAGGCTGACTCATCACAAAGCCAAATGCAATTTGGCTTATTTTCTAATTTCTTGGTCTGCAACATACACTGACTACATATGGCTTTACTCTGCCATTTTCAGTAAAGTAATGATTAAATAATAACTTTCCGGGCTGAGTCAGATTGTTGTTGAAAATGTCACAGTTAAACTTTTTCCCTTAGATATTTTTATTTATTTATTTTCCTGCAGAAATGTTGCACTGTGAAATCCTAAGCTAAGCTTTTACACAGAAGAAAGATCATTTGCTACACAAAAAAAGTATTTCATCTTTGTGCACTCTGCTACAAAAGTCTTCAAGTCCCTGTCCAGATTTGAAAGAGAGGATTTGTCCCACTCCGTGTTCAAAGGATCAAGATAAAATTGTGAAACAAACCAGTCCCGTGTATAAAAAAAGGACTTCCTTACTTGGATAACATTTCTAAGATCTCACAAAGGCGCTTTTCTCTTGCCTTCTCTTCTCTTGCCTTGACAGCCTTCAGCTTCCCTTTTATCAAGCTTGTCTTACCTTTCAGATTCCATTATATTAATCAACAGCATACCTTAGCTCTCCTCACTCATTAGAGGAGGCTGAGAAGCTGACAGTAGATCATTTGGAAATACAATTTTTGTCTGCTCTTCCATGTCAGCCCTATCCCTGTAATATTACAACTCAGACTTCAAATAGTAAAACACATTTCCAGCAATGAGCTAAGTAGCACTCTTTGGTTGAGATTCATGTGCCGACTTTTTTCCCAACAAAAACACGAGCATTATCTGTGCCCGTCCTTTGTAACAGGCTGCCATTTTGTGTTAAGCCAGCACTGATGCATAGAGCCTCCACAGCCTGGTGGAAGTTGCCAGCGCCTAAAGCAAACAGTCGGGCCCAAGGTCCCACAAGTATGATGCAGCCAAATAAACCCATTAACTGCCTATAGAGTGGTTTGTGGTCTTGTCACCACATGACGTTCTCCACAAATGAACCACAAGCTGATTTACTTTGTTTATTTGGCTGTGTTAAATAACCACAGAGGAATCAACACTTCACTCATTCTGTATCTGGTAGAGGAAATAAAATGTGTTCACATTAGAACCAGACCGATATATCGATCGACCAATAATATCGGCCGATATTGGCCTGTCACAGACATATCTGTATCTATCGGTATCGGTGTATATGTTGTCCGATATGTGCCGATACAATTTTTTTTTTTTTACACAACATATAATGCAGAAAATGATGCATAGGGTGATATAGAAATGGTGTCATTATGTAGTTCTTTATTTAAATGGTCAGCAATTGACTGACATACAGTACTATTAAGTTTTAATTTCTATTTTTATTTATTCTTTATTTTCTCAGTGTTCATTCCTAGAATTGTTTGACAATGTAATACATTGGATGTAGGCCTATAATGTATAATAATGTTAAATATTCTTTATTAAAGTTATTTGTTTAAGAAAGCAGCCTTCTGAGTACCTGTGCGTAGTCATATCGGTGCTAAATAGATGCACAATCCACATAGAAAAGGTCTATTTTCATTCCAGCTCCAGAACTGACTATATCAGCCGCCATATCGGTAATCGGTTCATTTTTCCCATCAAAAATCTGTATCGGTATCCGCCTCAAAAAATCCATATCGGTCAGGCCCTATAGTTCACATTATGTAACATTTGTGATGGAAGTTAGTTGGAAAAAAGTTGAAAACTCTGCAGTTGTACTTAATTTATAGTGTAAAAAATGTGTTGTATATTACAGAGTAATGCTGGTAAATCACAGCATAAGCATTTCACTCGGAAGATATAATTTGACAAGTCTGCAGCATTTCATTTTGGGGCACTGAGGCATGATACTTTCTTACTCTGAATTCTTTTATCCCCTCTCCCACATATGATGCCCAACTGTACAAATTATTTGGATCGCCAGAAGGTGTTTGATTTATGCTGAGTCTGAGTTATCAGCTCCAAACAGGCCATGTAGCTTCTCTCTTATCATCCTACCCAGCCGCTTGCAGAATTTCTGCATGTTTTTGAGCTCAGCCCTAAATGTGATGACAATAGTCATGAACAGAACACAAAGACAAAAACTGCCACTTGCAGCAAAATGAGAGCCTCCCCCTCTCGCCTAATTTTTGTGTCGGATTCTCGCCGCAGTATGTTTGACAAGATGGGCTGGCAGCTTTATGCCGTGGCACAACTCAGGCTGTCGTGGGTGCTGCCCACCCCGACCCCTGTCACACAATTAGCTTCCTGCTTTTCAGATAGCTAGAACAAAGGTGAACTCTGGGAGTGGAGGCTGTGTTCAGTCAGAGTGGAGGGGTGTGTGTGACACTCTGATGACTCTAGGGCACTTTCTTGACCAGAGGAGTCGTTGGCTGTCACTAAACATCACTGTCTCACTCGCCACTAATGGCATCTCCGGATTGTGCTATGAGGAACAAAGGCTGGTTGTATGAGATACTGAGGAAAAAATAGAGCGACCCCATTTGGGCTGCAGGCTGTGGTTTATGACAGTGGCTGCAGACCTATAGAAGTGTCATGACAGATATGAACCAAGGAACAATTATAGGGTGATGCGCTTGAAGCTAAGCTGGCAGTTCCTTCAACAAAAAGGGGAGAAAAAAGTGTCAAATGAATAGCACAGCAAACACATGCATGGGCACGTGCATGCACACACACGCACACACACACACACACACTGTATACTCACATGCATGTGACTAATTTTTCAATGTGGTTGGCTGTTAAAACTATTCAAATTAGGCAACGATGAGGGGGAAATCAATGTTAGTGTGTTCTGCTTCCCCCTTTTTTCTGTTTTATTCATGAGGTTAAATTCAAAAGGTGAGCGTGTTAACAAAACAAAACCGTATGCAGAATAACAACTAAATGAAATGTTATGAAGAATAATTTGTAATTTTCCTGTGGCTATAGAAATAAATGAATTCAATTGACTGAGCTGAATATGTTTCCTGATAATCACTCGCTTCTGAATTAATTTTTATTATATGTAAATTTGCATTATCCTGCCTGTAATCAATCTAAAATTGTATATTTTTTCTGTTGCTGCCAACAGTAAAATGTGCGTTAAACAGCAGGAGTGTATTGACTTGATCTTCATTCAGTCGTAGTTGTAACTGGGCGGCAAACTAAATGTGTTTAACAACACAGAGATTTCTTTCTGTTGTGGACGCTTTAAGACAGTGA
Source organism: Heterobranchus longifilis (assembly GCA_028570985.1). Classification (NCBI taxonomy): domain Eukaryota; kingdom Metazoa; phylum Chordata; class Actinopteri; order Siluriformes; family Clariidae; genus Heterobranchus; species Heterobranchus longifilis. Next base: position 3,844 of record JAOVVB010163035.1, on the reverse strand, counting down.
TGAAACATGGTGGCATTAAGTACATTTTTAAACTACAGTCACTAATTATGAATCCATAAACTAAAATGTAATAAATAAGCAGCTTTTGTTATCTTGGTGGTCCTCTCATTTTGCTAGCAATCTTACAGTAATACTGAGAATTGTCATTGGCTGTTGGATCCAAAGCTAATAGGATTAAAAGATGAGATCATTTGCAAAAAATAGTTTCATTACTGTTCACAAACACTCAGGGATTTTTGAGTTAGTTAAAAGAAAGTATTAGTAGAAAACTGCCCTTTAAATTGTAAATATTCTTTTTTTTTATAGTGCCTTTTGTGTTCAGTTCAATACATTTATTTATTTTTTATTTTATTTTATTGTTTATTTTTGCAGGGACAGTGCACAATTAAAGGTAATTGCACCAGCTAACAGCTAATTTTCATCTGTTGTCCCTGGGCAGGTAGACAGAAAAACAACAACAACCACAGAACAGCATATGCAATACATAGAGGATCACAACACATAAAAGTCCATCAGTGTGAGATAATAAATAGAAACAGTATGATGAATACAATAAATACAGTAAATACAAGGCAATCATTAGTGGTGACACTTTTGTGCTGACTTTAGCCAAAGCTTGAATGTTGGAAATAATTAATAACTTAATTTTTTTATGAAAAAAAACAAGCAGTTTGTTGTATTTTAGCAGTATGCTGAAAGAGCAGAAAGGCAGAACTGAGTATACTTTATTATCTGTTTATTTATCGCAAGTAATATCGTTATCGCTTTATTCAACACCTGTTATCGATCATCGCATATTTTCCTGATATCGTGCAGCCCTACCCTAAACTGACAGCAGAAAAGTGATTGACAGTAATGCACTGTTTCAGCTGTCAGTTGAACTCTGCGTTCTGCCTTTTGGTAAAGTATCACTTTTTGTCCATGGTTGACTCATAAGACAGAATGCAGTCTCATGTGTGGTCCCTCTTTGAGAAATGCCATTTCTCAGTTCCTTTTTATTTTGAGTGGTAATTTTATTTTTCCACATTGTTAATTCAAGTCTTGGGGAATATTGTGTGCAAAGTCAGAATGTTGAATGTGCCATGTTTCTGCAAAGCATTGCAGAGTACAGCACTTGGCATCAGCGTTGTCACACTAAATCTCCGTCTCTATGACACTTGGAGTCAAAACACGAGCCTGGAAATGCAAGCCCTCCCAGTGTCAAGAAATACTTCTTTCTTCCGGGCTTCAGCGGCTAATGATTCTGACAGAATTAGAAGTTATTTGATCATTAAATTCATAAAAAAGCACTGCAGATATTTAAAACCACAAGATTTGACCTGTTTTTTTTTTTCTCTTTAAAGGCAGAGTAGTATTATCCCTCCGCCCTCCCTATTTCCTAGGTCACACCATGCATGCCGGTCCATGTGTCTAAGTTTCCCGACGGAAGCTGCAGAGTCCCACAGGTTTAGCTCTAATACCCTGGTTAATTCCCCCTGCATGTCGGGTTATTGCTGTCAAAGCTCCTGTGTCAGTTTATCCTCAATTCTGGCTTATTCTTTCATTTTCACTGATGGCTTTATTACTCTGTGTTACCATGAATGCCCCACCCAGCAGCACGCACGCACGCACGCACGCACGCACGCACACACACACACACACACACACTCCTGCCTACTCTGGCTCAAACTTACCGTAAAATTTTATGGATAGTTCTGATTTCAATATGAGATTTAAGTGATTGAACAAGTATTAACTTGGAATGGCTCCACCTCTGTGGAACTACATGAAGACCCTGCTGAAAACAAAGTAGTTAAATGTAATGTCCCATGTAATTTCTACCTCTACAAAACTCTGTGGTGTTAACTACACTTCATAAACCACCGTTAAATTGTCTCTGCCAATGAAAGCCAAGAGATGGACAGAGCCTTAATTATGTTCCAAATTATAAAAAAGGAACAAATATAGCTCACAAAAGTTTTCACCATCATATTAGTTGAGTTAAACATGCGTATACACACCACTTTAATCACAATTCAGTGCAATAACATTTAAAAACACTGTTAAGTGTGTGTGAGAAAGATGTGAATTCTATTCTACGGTACATTTTCAAGATGTAGTGTTGCAGATCTTGAATTATATAGTACTGGTGTTCCTGTTATTTTGTCCAATCCCAAACTTTGGATTATGAAAAGTGTGCAAACAGTGTCAGTGTTTCCCCGACATGCACCTAGCAGCGGCGCTATGCCGCTGGTGATAGATGACGGCCGCTGCTGAATTTTAATTTTATGAGGAGAGGAGGAAAGAGAGGGCTCTGTCTCTTTAGAAACTAAAAGCTGCCTCATATCCAGGTTAATTCACACACGTGTGAGTAAAGCATATACATGAGAAACTCTGCGCTGACGGTTCTAACAGCACGGGGCAGATGTCAACAATGAAGCACGCACTGCTGCAGGATTAACGTGATCATTCGCCGGAGAAAAAAACAGTCCTGCAACTTCACGTGAATATCGCACTGTAACGTTACAGCAAACGCAATAATTTGACACACATGCGAGGAAACGCACATCTGTGAAATAAACAACATTTGGAAGATCGCTCTTGATACAAAGATACGTAGATTTCGAGGGGACGCAGAGGACACGTCCCCCTCAATATTCAAACATGTGCATGTGCCCCCCCCCCAATAAAAACATGAATATAGCAGAGGATGTTTATTGTGACAAAATTAAAGACATTTCCACCATAAATTAATGGAGAAAAAAATCACCAAAATGCAGGAAATTAAGTGTTTGAACCCCAGACCCATTATCGAGCAGCCATAGTGCAAATGGATATTGGAAGGGTGCCAAGGTTTTAAGTGGTTTTACATGTTGCCGAATACAATATAATTGACGCTACTAGACAGGGTACAAAAACATTTTTCCTATGCACGCAGATTTTTTTTTTTTCATCTCCGCTGCTACAACTCCATCCTAGAGGAAACACAGAGTATGATCTCTAATAATGTGTCTTTTGTCAAGAGTGTGTTTCCCATCTCTCCATGCTCACGTTCCCCAAATCCTATCAACCCAATCTCATCAGGTGTGAAGAGACAAATCTAACTCATCAAGGATTTGTTTTCAATCTTATTTGTCATCAAATGTGTGTTCTTTATGACTGGTGCACACTACAGGAGTTTCAAATGTTAGCCCATTTTAAAAACATGGGAGACCAGAGACTTAACGACAACGATACCGATGGTTAAAATAAGAATTTCACCGATAGCCGATACCGATGTTTTTATGTTGTTGTTTATTTGGTTTTTGTTGTTATTTATTCCCTCCTTTTTGCCAGGGAAATCATTACAAAAAAAAATAAAATTCAACATTGCATTACACTATCTTTGAATGAGCACAAATTCATACAAACAACTTTTAATATAACCCTCTTTCAAGAAAAACATTAGTTTTAATTGATGCAACACAACAGATAAATATCGGCCACTGCCATCTGTGAATGTCACCTTATTTGCCAATATGCCAAAGCGAATATCGGCCGATATATCGGTGCATCCCTAGTGTGTGCTATGTTTTGCATCGAAAAACAAAAAAAAGAGAAATTAACTGGATGAGAAGACGGAATCAGCATGGCTTATAATTATGCAGAGCAAGCCGGAAATAAAGTTTTATTGTTGGTCCCAAATGGGGCTACTGCTACAAGCTACTGCTACAAGCTACAAACTACTGCTACAAGCTACAAGCTACTGCTACAAGCTACTGCTACAACCTACTGCTACAAGCTACAAACTACTGCTACAAGCTACTGCTACAACCTACTGCTACAAGCTACGAGCTCCTGCTACGAGCTACTGCTACAAGCTACG
>JAOVVB010163014.1:0-11586 GCA_028570985.1 Heterobranchus longifilis | reverse complement strand
TAAGTAGCCGTGTAATAAGCGGGATAATGTAGGATGAACTGGTCATTATTGAAAATAGATCCCCTTCAGGGTGATGTAGAATCTATGATGTAGATCTATCCCTTACATAACATACTCCAGTCAGTAACTCAGCTTTATTGTGAAATGGAACGTGAAAACCACAAACATTTTATCTGGATTATCTTGCTTTCATAAATGTTGGAAGCCAAAATCGTAGTTGAAAATAAAATGTGAATAATCTCTCAGCCTTGTTTTGATCAAACACAGTGGTGAAAAATGCATCGTGGTGTAAACATCGCACCACAATCTCTGTTATTTACATTAGCTGAGAGCAGAACAGTTATTTAAATTGAATCTACTTTCAAAAGTGAAATGCAGTAAAGTGAGTGTGAGAAATAAACGTACCTGTATTCTTATAAAGCGCGGTCGGGCATATGAAGGCAGGTAGTTCACCACGTGTTGATATATTCTGCCTCCATCAAACTGCACACCGTCCCTCACAGTGACAGCTGCCATCCCCACCCGCCCCTCATGCCCTACATTGAAAATATGACCAAATCAGTGTCTCTATTCAATGTTCTGCCATTTGGAAGTCATGCTATTCTTATTAAACACGCTGTGAGGTCAAATGTAGAGAGGGGACGACGTCACCTGGCACTTGGACTCCGTAAACGTTGGCTTCTTTGAGACAGTCGCTGATGGTCAGGATGTCAGACACCTCGTTTGTGGCCACATTCTCACCTTTCCACCTGCGGGCTCAAACAAGGTGCAACTTTATATCACCTTTTGTTTTTAAACCTGAGGCAAAAGTAACAATTTGCAGGTCTGTAAATGTGAAGGAAAAAAAACAAACAAAGAAACATACTCATGTTTGAGCAGCAAATATAAATTTCTCCAGGAGCCTGTTGCATAACTTGCATTAATGTTGCAGGACTGCACTCACAGGTCAACAGGAAATGTCATATATGTGTAACAAATTCTCCTGTGGGCTAGACATTTTCTTTTCCTATTAAGTAAAATTCTCCAGTTTTGCTATAAAGAGTGCTGTATAACAATGATGGATTGTGTCTTAAACAGGAAGCAGATATTCATGAAAATATAAAGGAAAAACAACAGCACATTTGGGAGAAAAAAACCTTATAACCCTTATGTTTAATATTTGATTTAATCATTATATACAGGGTTTGTACAGCTTTCTAAGACTACAATTTAAGCACTTTGATGGCACCTCAACCAAAATTGTTCCCGACTCTCAAAATCTTTATCATCAGATGTAAATTGTTTCTATAAATGCAACTGCAAAAAATACATTTACAGAATTCCAGGAGACAACAAACATATATGACGACAGGATGCTTTCATTTCAAATATTAAAAGAGTTTTGGTTTACGTGTTGATGAAACACCAGATTATGTTGAAAATCAAACATTTTTCAAGGAGTATATTCAAATTCAAGCATACTCCTAATCTTAAAAACATAACTCTTAAATTTAAGCATTTTCCAAAATTTGTACAAACCCTGCATATACAACTTTTTTCCCCAAATTTTTTCAAAAAGTGTCAGAATCTCTCTTAAACCTGCCGTAGATAAATTAACGAGGAAAGAGATCAACTCTACAGAAACTAAAATACAATGGATATATATATATATCTATATCTAATATATTATATTATATTATATTATATATAGATATATATATTCTTTAACAGACTATTTAAGTGCTTTTCACCTTTAACAGTAAAAAGTCAGTGACGTTTCATCCTCTGTCTGTTGTATAATATGGCTGATGCTGCAGTATACAACTATAAACAATTATTCTATAAAAAACAATATGCTTCAGAACCAGACGCAGCAGTTCTGTACCTGAAGGTGTCACCTACACGATCCTGGAAGTAAATGAAGTTGTCTCTGTCGATCCTCATCAGGTCCCCGCTGTTGAAGTAAAGATCTCCTTTCTTGAGAACATTACGAAGCCTCTTCCTCTCCGTTTGTTCTTCGTTCTGGGCGTAGCCGACGAAAGGAGCGATGTCTGTGATCTTCGACACCAGCAGTCCTGTCTCACCTTGAAGAAACAGCAGAGGGACACGTCTTTTTACTGCCATTGATCCAGATGTAACATCAGGTCGAGTCACAGTTTATTATGGCCCAGTATCACAAAGTATGCCTCAAAGCGCAACAGTTAGCAAACACACAAACTTATAGAAGCAAGATAAAACTACATACAAAGCTTTACAACCAGAATATTTGACACATGCAATAAAAAAATTAATGAGCAGCATTGGCAAAATGTACACAAACGTACAGAAGTGAGACAACAGGAGGTCGTATTCTCTATACGAGAATACGACTAAAAGACTGCTGATGCAAAATGTTTTAATTTGACTTTTGAAAGATTCGACTGAGCTGGCCTCTCGGAGAAGGTCCTACCACCGAGATGTTTTATTTATTTTTGGAATAATAATAATAATGCATTTATTTAAAAGAGACAGTGTACAGATTACATGAGTGATGTATCATACCAGATTATAGCTTCAAGATAGTTTGCATCTGTAGTCAAAAAACACAATAAGTAAATAAGTAAAAACAACAGAATTATACAATAACAAGCATGACAGAACCACACACAATAATACACATATATGCTCGTCAAAAAGAAACAGCACAAGTTATGAGGACCAATAGAATAAAAATCAGTGCACACAGTGTTTTAAATGAGTTTTAAACGTGCTGATAGTGCTGCATCCCCTCACATCGTCAGGTGCTCCACTGATTTGTGGCTTTTACAGAGAAAGCTGCCCGAATACAGAGCAGGAGACCTGCATCTGAAGAGCCCTAGCAGGTGTATGAGGAGTGACTAGAGGCGATACAAGTACAAGGCTGTGTAATATTTTATAAGTTAATAGCAGAATCTTGCAGATCTAGCATGTACAGCGCGTCAATGTAAAGAAATAAATCAATCAAAGTTTCTAGTTTTGGTTAATATCTCAGCAACAGGATTTAACACAAGTTGTAGTTTGTTAATAGTTGATTTAGGTAAGAAGTGAATTAGCAGTCGAGCCTATAGACGAGACAAACGCACGCACAAGTGTTTCAGCATCAGTCATGAAAGAATTGGATGGATTTTGGCAATGTTTTGTAAGTGGAAATATGCAGTATTTGTAATATTGTTATTCAAAAAGGTGAGATTGGGATCAATAAGGACTCTGATATTTCTAATACGCCGGCTTTGTGAAATAGTGAAACCTGCTATGCTCACAGTGAGATCACTGAATTTATTTCTAATTTGCTTCTAATATGCTTTTTTCGGCATTCAAAAGAAGGAGGTTAGATGACATCCACACTGACTGCCATGGTGCATGCAATAAGCACAGAGATCTACATCAGATTTAAGCAGCACCTTTGGGTGACTCCACACAGAGGCCGTTAGCGTCTCGTACGGGTTGATCCCGCTCTGCGTCGTATTTAATCAGAGAGAAGGGAAACAGCTTCTACAGGAGGAAGTCAAGACATCAGTGTTGCATGTTAAAAACATATAACTCTCATATTATTTATTAACGGACATTACAATATATGACATATGAGTGATTCCAACAAATGTACATCCTGTATACTTACTACATACATACACTGGCTGTAATTGATAGCAGGAACACTGTTAACAGAAAAATAAAAAGTTTTTTTTGATCTCATTCTTACCTGATGAAAAAAGTTAACTCGTCCAATAGCTCCAATTTTCCCTGTGTAGTTGACAAATCCCACATTTCCCTCGGTGGAGGCGTAAAACTCTCGGATCTGAATGTTCCCAAAGCGATGGAGGAACTCTCTCCATATCTCTGCTCTGACACCGTTACCAACGGCCAGTCTGACTTTATGGTCCTTGTCATTTTCTCTCTGCATTGTCACATAAAAATACAAATAAATAGATACAGAAATACATGATTTGCTAATTAATTGAAATAGTCAAAGTACTAGAATTGACTGACTGTAAAAACCTTATAAAACAGAAGAAACAGTGGAGAAAAAACACCTGTCAGCATTTTGAAAAGGGTGTTTATAAAGTGCAACACTGCACTGCTTTTACACACATATGTGAAATAATATGCTTTATAATAAACAGACATCAGTCATCTAATTAGGCTCTTAATTAGGATCCTCTCTGATCAAGTACAGCTAATCTTTGTCTGTAAGAATCATAGCGTGTACACACCGGGCGCAAATAAATTAATCCGTGTGAATGAATTACATACAGGCTGTTCCACACTAACATGCTATTTAGTCACTAAAACTGTGTGTGAGATTTCTTAGTATGTCCGAAACCTTAGCATGAAACTAATAGTACGTGATGTGCACACTATTTCCAGTGAAATATTACAGTATGCAACGCTGGACACTACAGCAGCATAAATACCCCACAATGCAATGCGGCAGTGGACAGCGGCAGCTCTGTAACGTCAATAACACTGCAGTTTACATTTCTACGGATTAAAAATCACCTGTGACCGTTGGATCAGCTGCTTACCTTTATTTCAGTAATTCAAACATTATCTGGTGACGACGGCAGAGCTGAGGTCGGCACGGGTTACCGTGGTTACGTGTCCAACCGGCAAAGAGGCTCACGTGGTAATTACAGATCAGTGCGTCCGAAAAGATTCATATTACTGTTTGTGTACACAAAAGTACGTTGAAAAATACTGCCATACAAAGACAAAGGACCTTAACTTAATAAAGTCCTGCTCTGTCATGTGGACAAATATCTTGTGTATCCTGTTGTTGTTGTTGTTGTTGTTGTTGTTGTTAAAAATAGTGGGGTGTGTTTGCTTTAACTTCACTTAAGGTTCTCTGGTTTTGCCTCTTTATTCTCTGTCATACACTGAAGCATTTCACACACGTCACACGTTATATAATAAAGAGGTTTTAGTTTAATTCAATATAAATAGTAGCTTATCCAATTTGGTTCTAACGATGTGAGTTGATAATGTACCATCAAAACTCTATAAATTGATGTATTTATTCTTATTCATATTATATTCATATATATCACTCGATTATATCTCGGTCATAATTATTATCTTAATATTACTGTAATCAACAACAAAATGAGAGATCAAAAGGAAGTTAAGGCTTTTTTTAAGGCCTTATTATTTTACAGACTGTACCTTAACTTCCGAATAAGGGTCAAAGTTCAAGTTTGAGCTCAAGATGTTTTTTGTAGATAAATAACTTAATTAAAAATAAAACAAAGAATTGCCAAATGTCCAATATTATGCCTACAATTCATTTAGCTCAGTTCTACACTCTGGTGAGTTAAGGGTTTTTGCCTTTGTAGGGCAGAATAGTAAATCTACTGAGTATGTAGTACATAGTATGACATTTCAGACGCAGCCAAAAAGAAAAGTCAAAGTAAAGACGCGATTGGACGAAAGCTCATTCGCGTGAGTTGAAATATCTGAACTTCTGAATGAAGCGATCAGAACAGAAAACTCCAGCGTCCAAACTCGCGCAAATTAAGCCAGTAGATGATTTTATTTGCGTCTGGTGCGAACACACAGTTAGAAACCAGTTTATACAAGTAAAAATACTTCAGTGTGACAGAAAAATACTCATCTCTCTAAAAAAACCAAACAGATACTGTAAAAGAAACGTAATACATGTGACCACAGGTCTACTAGTCCAGGGTTATCTGGTTGCCACGTTACTTGATATGGTCTTCCTAAGTTAAGGCCAGCATCTATTCCTAGTGGTGACCAGATACAGACAGAACGCCTCCTGCGGCTGCAGCAGGGTCACGCTGGTAAACTGACACTGCACTTCATGTGATGCAATTAGATACTCTGAATGGTCATACATGTCGGCAGAATGTTTACAGTACTCCTAAATACAGCAGGTACGGCTTTAAGAGGCAGTGCTACTTTAAACATCTCTATTCATCACATCAGCAAATCATATTTACACGCATCCGTAAAGTTCCACGCTGCTCGAACCCCTGCAGATAATGACGCAGAAGGCTGGAACCCGATAGTTGAGATTTAACGATTTCTATTTTGGTAAGCCAGCTGTGCTGCGCGGTGGGAATGTACTGATTTGGAAAGTTATCTCTGACTCTGTCTGACGGCAGCTTGCTGCAGCCGGCTCACACTACTCTGAGTTTACCAGCAGTTACTGTGGCAGCGAGGAGGCGTGGGTCCCACAGCGCCCTGCCAAAGATCCTGTGTGGCTTGTAATCACGTCATTGAAAATCTGGCATTCAATGAATAGATCTGCAAAGATCAATCGATTTATCATCACTATTAAACTATGGTAACTATTAAATTAACTGCCAACCATTTTTTGAAGAAAAAAATAAAGAATTCTCTGATTGCAGCTTCTTAAATGTGGTTTCTTTACTCCTCTATGACAGTAAACTGAATATATTTGAGCTGTGGACAAAATATAGGACGTCATGACGACATCATCTTGGGCTTTGGGAAAAACGGATCAACATTTTTCACTCGGGCTGCACGATATGAGGAAAATATGCAAGATACGATAACATATCAGTTCTGCCTTTCTGCTGCTTTCAGTATTCTGCTAAAATACAACACACTGCTTGTTGAATTAAAAAACGGAAAGGAAATTATTTCTGACATTTTATTGAATAAATTGAACATTGAACTGAACTCAAAAGGCACCAATGCTAGTTACATTTTAATGAGCAGTTTTCTACCGACTCAAAAAATCCCTCAGTGTCTTTTGCGATGCGTTTATTGCGGTGATGATTGATTTTGACATTTTATAGACCAAACAAGTAATTTATTAATCGAGAAAATAACCAACAGATTAATCGACAATGAAAGCAGTCGTTAGTTGCAGCCCTAGAATAGATAAAGGTTATGAAACAGGGCTGGACCAATATATCAATCTGTCACTGATGGTTTACATCATTACTTTATATAACTTTATGCCTTAAACTGTACAATTACATTCTGTCCAAAAAAAACCAGGTGTTATCTATTCAAATATCCCTGCTGGCCCTGATTAAGAGGGAGGGTGACCTTCACCTCCTGCCAGGCCTAAAGGGACGCCGCTGGTTTGTGTTTCACTTCTAACAGTCACATGATGAAGACCCTGCTGCAGAGACGAGCAGGAGTAACTGATGATACTTAGTGGCATAAAGGGCAGTGTCAATATAGTTACAGAATACTGTTATCAGTATCAGCAGTATATACTGCTTCAAAATCTGCAAAACAAATATTTTTCCTACTTAAAAACAATGCTGAAATATTGCAATACAGCTCAAGTGTTGCAGTACTGAGCAACAACACTGTGTGAAAAGCTGGTGTAGTTAATTTACCTTCGGTGTACTGCAGAGGTAACGCATCACCTCTCCGATGTACTGCACGACAGTCACACCGTGTTTCCTGCAGTCGTCCCAAAACTGAGAGGCAGAGAACTTCCTCTTCAGAATGATGGTCGACCCTTCAAAATAAGATGGTAAAATAGAAATTAAAACAGATTCACATTCATTTTTATGGCTTTCAATCCAGCAAGTTCTGCTGTTCACAACTTTTGAAAATATTCTGTTATAAAAGTAGAGATACAGGTGATGCCCATTTAAACAAAGATTATTAGGGATATTCATCTACATTTTTTTTTTAAATGATTGATCAATACATCTCAGGTGTAATAGATCTGCAAATACCACTACTGTATTGTATTAACTGAAGTATCCCTAGTTATTTCTACACATGTTGACTTGTACTTTATGTAAATACTCATGCCAACAATATTAAACTGTATTCCATGTGCTGCACAACAGGCCTGTGGTTGTTCAGCAGTGTTGGATATCTCTGAATGTGTGTGTGTGTGTGTGTGTGCGTGCGTGCGTGCGTGTGTGCGTGCGTGCGTGCGTGCGTACATCAGGCTGTTTGCCCAGACATATAATAGCACTGTGAACTTTCGCCTATTTAGAAAAAAGCAGTGAGAAAGTAGAGGTCACCAGGTCTTGTTTGACCAGGCTCTTTTCAGATTACTAGTTTTTAGTGACAAAAGGTTCTTTCATTTATTGTCCCAGCGGCAGGAAGACCAGAGGGAGGAGGAGGAGCACTTACTGTGAGGAAACAAGTTCAATTCAGCTTACAGTTTTGCAGCCTCATATTTAGGGACCTGTGTGAGGATGAATTATGAAAGTCTTGTAACAGGCTCCAGCTGTCTGAATCTGCATAATAATATCTTTTTTTAATTGTTTGATATGTTTATCTTGAAATATTGTTTAGTTTATGGTACAAAAATGTTGTACCTGTGTAGGTATGGGATGATATGAAAATGTCATGTCATAATTATCCTGGCCAACATAATTGCGATTCACAATATTATCCCGATAATCAACGAATATGCTTAAAACGGCACTAAAAACACACTGGAAACACTTTACCTTACATTTTACTTTGTTGTGACTTTTTTTCTCGAGACATTATGATTTTTTTCTCGAAACATGACGACTTTTTTCTTGAGACACGATGAGTTTATACTCAGAAAATTGGGAGTTTCTTCCTTGAAACATTACGACTGCTTTCCTCTTAAAATTACGACTTTTACTACTAATATTTTTATTGCATCACAGATAGGACGCTGTAGTAAACTGCAGTCAATCTGTGAGGATATTCACGATTATTCCAATAATAGAAATTCACCACAATCAACTTATTGTGAGTGTTTTTATTGCGATCCACGATAAAAACGTAGATGGTCCCATCCCGATACCCTACACCTGTGACCTGTTAGCTTCCAGACTATGAAGGAGAGCGTGACCTGCAGCGGGCGTTAAAAACACTGGCTCGCAGTCAACTTGGTGAACTCCTGGACGTTCACGGCGCAGTGCATTATGGGAAAGGGTCCACCATCTTGTGAGGCCATGGCTGGATTATGGACCGGGGCCAGTGGGGCCAGTGGGGCCTCTGAGTGCCAGGGGGCCTCCAGCTTCAGACCGAGTGCGTGGACCAACACTTCTGAAGGAAGTTGAACGCCGGGGCCCTCAGTGTGCACAGCGCAAGCAGAACACTGGGCCCCTGGGTGCTTCTAGCAATAATTAACCACAAGGGCCTCAGTGCTTACAATGTGAGGGCCCCCAGGCCCTTGGTGTAAGCTGTCCACAAGGGCCCCTAGGCCCCTCAGCACTTACAATGTGAGGGCCCCCAGGCCCTTGGTGTTTAAAATGTAAGCTGTCCACAAGGGCCCCTCGGCCCATCAGCACTTACAGTGGGGCCCTTGGTGTTTAAAAGCTGAGCTCACCACTAGGGCCCTTAGGCCCCTCAGCGCTTACAGTGTGAGGGCCCCCAGGGCCCTTGGCGTTTTAAGAGTGAGCTGAAGTCTGGTGAGTGGCCGCGCACCATGGACTCTCACTCCCATCAGCCACTGCGGCGTGACATCACATCGTATACAATAACTATAGAGTCAGTTATTTAACAAATGTATAAAACAACCTAACAACTCCATGTTAGCTCAGTAACGTAAGTATGTAAGGAATCTCACACAGTCTCATTTGTTTACACTCTTCTCTATCTCACTCGTCTCACCTGTCTCGATGGAGCCGATAAAGCCGATAAAGAATCCCGCTGTGTGGTACAGAGGCAGGTTGAGGTAGATGACATCACTAGACGATACACCGTTTGAAGATAAGACAGCCAGAGCTGTTAAGAGGCGGTTCTGATTTACCACGGCGGCTTTAGGGAGACCTGCAGTACAACGAGACAAAAACAGCACAAACCTTGAACTGAAGAACTGATAACAGATTATCACTGAAAAACAAGCGCTGCCACTCTGATACCTGTAGTCCCAGAGGTGTAAATGTAAACTGCAGGACTCTTGAATGTGAGGTGTGATCTGAGGGATCGAGGGAGTGGGCCGTCTGATGCCGCATCCACGTTATCAGAGAAGCTGTGGATCCCAGGCGTGTCACAGAGTTTGGTCATCAGGAGGACGGTGACGCCCTGCTCTATCAGCGAGGGCAGCACGTCCTCCACGGCTTCCTTCAGCTCTGCAGAGACATACAGTACAATCACAACCATGTACTACTTTCAGATTAATATATGGATATTGGCCCACTAGTGGCAGTAAAATATGCAGCTTTACAGAAAATGCAAGCATGATTAAAGCTTTGAACTTTGGGGATGAGTTCAGGAGACAATGACAATGTGCACTGCAGTGTTTTGAGAACAAAAATACAGTTTGCTGACTCGGTTTTAAAGCTGTTCCCGTAACCACAAAAGCTTCACCGCCGTTTAAAAAAAACTAACATCCAATTTGTATGGCTGAAGTCAAGGGCTCCTTAAAGAGCAGGCCTTGCATGCAGCCTTTACTTTAAGTAAAGTTTTTGCACATAAACACATGCACACAGATGCATACCTGCGGCTGCTATCAACACTTTGGCCTTGCAGCCTTAACTTTAAGTCGCTAGGAGCTGAAGTAGGCAACTGGACTGCTTGGACTGAACTTTACTTTAACTAAAGTTTTTGCACATAAACACACGCACACAGATGCATACCTGCGGCTGCTATCAACACTTTGGCCTTGCAACAGCTGAAGCAGTGCAGCAGAGACTTGGTGCGGATGTTGGGATTGAGAAGAGCCACCGGAGAGCCTAATTTAGCCAAGGCCAGCCAGGTAAACAAGAAGGCAGGCTCATTCCCCATGAAAAGTGCGACGGTGTCCCCAGCTTTATACCCGGGGTGACACTGCAGCGCGCTGGCTGTTTTGTTGCTTCTTTTATCAGTGTCAATGTAAGAGTAGTTTTCCTTGTCAAACACAATGAACAGTTTGTCTGGGTGCGCTGCAGTCTGCTCCAAAAAACGATCCAAAACAAAGAAGAAAGGTCTCCTCCTCCGCCTCCACACAAACCTCACTATAATCCGCAGCAGATCCCCGATATACACAAGATCCATCCAAAGATAAGGGGACAAAGTTTTGAGTGCGAGCGGTATGATGAGGATACTTGCTAAAATGACTGAAATCAAATACATCCCCATCATGTTTTGTCGTTTGAAAGCCACATATCCTGTAAAAAACTGAAAAAAGTGCAGCCCCTGCTGCAAAATGGGGAATGTTACACAAACGGATTGTGTTCAGTGGGGCGGGGCAATTTCTCAAAAAGTAGGTTAAGTTCATGGAAAAGATCAAATATTTGAATAATTTTGAATACAGATGATTGAATGGAATATTGCTCAGCAGCAATATATCGATATTTTAATTGGGGAGGAAGTGGTCCTAAAACTTTGGCTGACGGGAGTGATCAAGACTACAGAAAACAGTATAAATAAAAAATAAATAAATACAAATTAAAGAAATAGCACGCACACGTTAAGTTCAGTATCATGGTCAGCTGGAAAAGGCTGTAAATAGTCTGCAGCATTCACATAACCTGACAAAAAATATAATTTGGAGTTTCTTACATCATTATCAGTCATATTGTGAAATAGGTCTGTATTAGGGCTGCACGATTCTGGTAAAACAAAATCAGTTTTCAATCAGTTTTCTCCCACAATTCTTAGGGACACCAGTTTTTAAAGAAAAAAATGTGCACTTTATAACACTTTATAATACAGCAGACAGTA
>JAOVVB010162994.1:0-11586 GCA_028570985.1 Heterobranchus longifilis | reverse complement strand
GAGAGGAGAGGAGAGGAGAGGAGAGGAGAGGAGAGGAGAGGAGAGGAGAGGAGAGGAGAGGAGAGGAGAGGAGGAATCAGAGATGAGATATGGTGCCTGAAGGGACTCCTCACTTTCATCTCTAAGCCCTCACAGTGAGTGTGAGAGAAAGCGAAAGCCAGAGACGGAGAGATGGGAACTTATTTTGATCTCGTCTTGATATGCCTTTGATCGCGAGCTAACCTGACGAGACCTCACAAACTGCTTAAAAAACCAAACATTTGCTTCCTGCACTGCACTCTGTACGCCCGTGTGTACATTTCAGCAGGTATTTGTGTGCACATGCAAATCCACACCTTGGAATAAGCCTCAGGACTGTGAGGGGGTTAGATAACCTAAATGCATCAAAGTGATCTTTGTTATTTTATTTTGTGGGTTTCTTTATCTAAATGCATCTCTCTCCCTGACTCTCTGTTCTTCTGCTCTCCATCTCTGCTCCCTTTTCTCTCAGATTCCAATTACCACACTCCTTCTTGTCTTCCCACTTGTTCTCTGCCGTGTCTTTAAACTAAAACAGTCGCTTGTCTAAATACCTTTAAGATTTGCAGCCCAGATAGCAGAGAAGCGAGACCTCTGCCAGCCTCAGGTAAACACTCAACTCGCTCTTATACCCTGGAAATTGAATTTGATCCACTGGCGGGCCCACCTGCATAACTGACTTTTATTGCATCTGACTCATATCTCTGCCCCTCACTCATGCTGTTATCAGATCAAAGCAGCTGCAACAAGGCCTCTGATGAGCATGTAAGCAAAAATAACAATGTGTTGGTTAAATCTCAAATGTTTTTTTTAGGCTTTTATGCATAATACAATAATTTGTGATCCAATTTCAAATTCAGTAATGAGCAAGTGTACATTTCAGCCCACGATAATTCAGTTTGAACATTCAGACGTAGCTAACATTTCTGTATGTAGGACAAGTTCTGCACATTTTGACTGTTAATGCTGCTGATGAATGATTGGAACTCCATCTAACGATTATAGAATAGGTCTGATGAACCATAGATGTTTTGCAATGACTATTTAAAACTACACTTACTATTTTATAGCCACTTGGGGGCAGCGGACACAACACTGACATATTATCACCTTTTAAGTTGATATAGAAAACTTGTTAGCAAAGAGCTGCCTATTTACACATCTTATGTAACACATACCGAGCGACATTATCATTCACCTGGAGCCATGTTTCTGGCCACTTGTAAATGTAAGTTCAATATTCAGTCTGCTTTTAGCTCTGTTTTAGTCTCCACCAACTCCTGAGGGAAATATATGTCTCTCTAGCTGATAAATGCTCCACTTACTTCCATAACTAGTTGCTAACTTTGTCTCTCGGTCGTTTAATGTGGGGCAGATTATAGTTTTACGTATTCATAGTCAGTGTACAACCCAGTGTATTCCCTACAGTAGATGGCGTTCGGCACGTCCCCAGTTTGGAGAAGAAGACAGGAAGCTAAGCAATGTACTGCTGTGGATGGGGCCACACAGCAAAGCGTATTTCAGCCACAAAAAAAAAATCTGTTTAGGTGTATAATTTGACAAAAACAGTAATTTTACCTCGCAGAATACGGGAGTTACTGGTTGTCTTGATCGGTTAATTAGTTAGTTTGTTTGTTAGTTTTGTTAGTTCCTAACCATTTTTAAACACCAAAGTCACACAATAACACAAACAAACTAATCAATCGATGCGGCGGTAGACCAGCGACTCCTGTGTTCTGTGAGGTAAAATTACTGTTTTTGTCAAAGGAGTCTGGTGGCTTTGAAAAGAGCGATATAACGGCTTCAGTTCCCCGTTGGAAAGGGCTGTTTGACGGCGAGGTAAAGCGGTGAAAATATTCAAAATATAGCGTACACTTAAACAGATATTGATTTTTTTAGGTGGTCCTTTTTTAGGTGGTTAAAATATGTTAAAGCTTTGCTTTGACCCACAACAATGTGAAACTGTTAGTAAAAGTAAGAGATGGTAAAGGTGGTGGAAAACATAGATTGGGAGTCGTTGCAAAGCAAATATTGGAGGAGTACCGGGAGCATTATCTATCGGCGGATGAAGAATGATGAAATCACAAAAGATATGTAGACCTATCTAACTGATAAGACGGACTGACATGGGTGTCTGCGTCATCGTATCCAAAGATCTCTGTATCTGCCCGTCCACACGACAACTGAACCCTGTAGTTTCCAAACTAAAACGGACAGAGCAGCGTTCCCAAGTTAGTTTCCAAGTTAGTTTTAGGGGCTCAGAAATGCCGGAGTAAAATATATGCGTTTTAAAACGAAAACGTAGTAATGTGGCTGTAGCCTCATTAGTGTGAGTCATGGTTCCTTGCCTAAAAGTAAATTAACCAACTAAAAGCCCTCAAGCATGTGAGACGATAGAAGGTGGGAGGAACGGAGTGATAGAAGGAGAGAAGTGGAGTGGACAGATGAATTAAACTGAATAATGTTGATTTTGTAGTGTAGCCGTGTGAAGCCTCTGTAGTGAGTTGACCTGACAAGATCTCACTTGTGCATGCATGTCTGTTGGTATGCATGTCCACATCTGTTTACCCGTGGATATTAAGTGCATGTTTGTACCTTGAAAAGAGCCCGGAGGCAGCAAAGGCAACATGAAGAAGTTTTACTCATCAAAGTTATCTTCGTTAGCACACCTTCTGGCTCTACTTTTCATTCGCTATCTAAAAACCTAATCTATTTTTCTCTCTCCATCCCTCCCACAGTTCCCTTGCTGATTTCTTCCCCCTTACATCCAAAATTACCACATCATGCCCACCAGGGTTCCTCTTAATTTTCGTATCATTCTTTAATGTTTAAGTGGTGAACCTATAAATTACAGGACAGGAGGAGTCAATGGATTGTTACTGGATTGAGTACAGCCCGGGCACATGGGGAGTGGTCAAATGGGGATATGCACTTGATAGTTAATATTTCAGTCACACACTGAGCATCGGTTTCTAGACACAACCAAGCTGCGATCAACCAGTGGAAGACACAGTGTGTGCATGTATGTGTGTGTGTGTGTGTGTGTGTGATAAGCAAAGAAGCATATCGTTAGTCCGATCGCTCTCTATGCCAGTGAAAGAGGGATGTGTAACGGTGAAGTGCTCCCACTGGGGTGATCAGCAGCCGCAGAATGTGATTTGCTCAGACAATGAGGACGATTTCCATTGGATGTTTCAGTTTTTAATTTTCTCACTGTCACATTGTTTCGCTGTGTGTGAATGTATAGGTGATGAGATTCCAGTATGGATGGGGTCACCGCTCTATGTACATGCGACGAGAGAGACGGGAAGGGCCAAAGACGTATGTGGAAGAGGAGGTGTAATGATTATTGCTTTGCAAATGGACCATGATTCATTCTGGCCAGCATTGCATTTCACCTTAATGAAATCAACAGTGAAGGGGCTTCATTTGGACATGTATTCATCACAAGAGAGGGTGACATCTTGACACGGTAGCCAGAAGTAAATTGAAATTATACTTTCTGCCTCCGTGAGTGCCCGAGGGGTCAATGTGATGTAAATGTCATCTGCATATCTCCAATTTGTTGTGACCGCACAGACTTGTCCATGCAGCCAGTACACTAA
Source organism: Heterobranchus longifilis (assembly GCA_028570985.1). NCBI lineage: Eukaryota > Metazoa > Chordata > Actinopteri > Siluriformes > Clariidae > Heterobranchus > Heterobranchus longifilis. The sequence continues at coordinate 7,963 of JAOVVB010162994.1, read as the reverse complement.
ATGGCGATTTACTGCGCATGTGTGGGGCGCGTCCTATGGTGGATAGTACAAACAGATCATTTACGTGTTTGTGGCGTCCGCAGCTGTCCGTGTACGCGTCCGTTTGGGAGTATAATCCAGCCCTTAGAAAGAACACAGCTACTTATATATTCACTGTCGACTATGCGTTGTACGGACTCCACTGTATTCTATGTTATTCTAAGTAGCAAGAAACAGGTCCTTTAAAATTAAAGACCTAACTGAGATTGCTTTTATTATAATGCTTCTATTCATATCTCATGTATTTCATTTCCTTTGTGTCCTAATGTTCTGAATGTATTAATGTAAACAGGTTGTGGTTTATATACAATACTGTCATTCTTCCTATTCATACTTAATTTGTTCTAATGTGTTAATACAGTGGTTGGTTGCATCTGTGCATCCTCCTCATTTGCATTATACTTGCATATCTTTTTCATTTCCTTTTCTAATTATGTACTGCTAGAACAATCTATTTTCCCAATTGAATCAAATCAAATTACATCGATGGCCGAGTTCAATTATATTTGTATTTATTTTTCAAAGTGAATATGGTGTTAAGGTACACCTTTTTTCTCTACAATAATTCTTACAATAGAGGTGATGCAGACATCAGTCAAGGGTTTCATGGATGGATGGGAAATAATCCATAAGGATACCACGAATACAACGATACAGCAGATAAGATCAAACTTTATGGATGCTTGCAGGGACATTTGATTCTGTCAGCATGAGCATTAAATCCATAGATAATAAACAGCTGGAATATTAAGTGAGAGCAAGGTTATACAACATTATTGACATGATGGTCGCCACACGGTTCAGCAATTTTACAGAGAGGTGGTGAGTCAATGGCTCTGGTTAATGCAATGCTTTCCTCTGGCCACTAGGTGGGATCTCCACAAGTGTTACCGAGTTACTCTGGATATTTAGGGAAGGCAGCTAAGAAATATAGATATGCATGCTGTAACAAATGGCTGAACAACTAAAAAACAACGTAAATCCCATAAATGTTATAATGCATGATACTTGCACAGTAGAAGTGTAAGTGTGCAGAAATAATGCCACAATACACGATGTTATATGCTCAATTAAAGAATTCAAGTAACAAGTTACAATTTTTCCTTTTTGTTCACGTTTGAGAAAAAGACAATCCCATTCTTGGCAATCAATAAACTGCCCATGCAACTACAAATTTATTCCGATCTGGATGCAACCAATAACTAGGTTTCACAGGTGGCTGCCATCCATTTAGAGTCCTCCTTCAACTGCAGCCTGCAGCCAAATCAGAGCGTTTTATCCCAGACCAAAGTCTGTAATAGTTTAGCTGAATTCTCACTCCATCCTTGACAGCTACTGACTGAGGCTTGGCTGTATTGATTTGCACTAAGCTGTTTAGCTGCACAAAACTCAAGAGCACACAAACAAACCCACGCACACAAACACAGATACACACGAATATAATGTGCGTAAACACATTGTCATGCACAAGCACACACACATGCTCAGTCTCTTTTGCTCCGTGTCATACACGCGCAGCCACGCACGGCAAACACACAAAGATATGGAGCTACAATCACACAACAGCATGCAGTCATACAAACACACACACCGATCGATGCATTCTCTCTGTTGCTATACTTAGGCTGTCTACAGGAAGTGGATTAACTGTGGCAGAGAACAAGCATTTTCATCACAGCAGAAGACAGAACAGGACACTGCTCTCCCCTCTGACTTGATGCTAACACTGGCTGGGTGTAGTGGAACTGTGTACTTGTGACTGAGTATGTGTGTGTGCTGGATGGCAATCCCATGCACTCCTTGGTTTGTCTGATATCAGACAGAATTGTCGCTATGTTTACAGATTCAGTTTGACATTTCCTCCACTCTCACCGATTTCAAAGGGAGGGACTCCCTAAAAAACGTGGTATTTCGCCCAGGGGCGGAGCCTAACGTGCTCTGTCACACAGAGTGTTGTGTGCGCATTCTCGTCAGCTCGTCTTGTCCCTACTTGGATAAGCTAGCTAGCTGCTAGCAAAACTAGAACCTAAAAAGTTCTTTATTAACCTAATCATTGCCTTACATTCAAGATTAAACCTACAGGAGACCTCACGCATAAGCAGATTTTCATGTGACTTTTACCTGACTGCTGATAAATTCTCTAATTGACCATCATAATATTATACTGGAAATATGTACAGATAAATAGTGCTAAAATATATTTACATTTAGATGCAATAAATTATGTCCAACAACCAAAATCTACTCAGATGGGGGTCTGTATTCTGACCAAACAGGTTTACAAGGCAGACTACCAGTTCTAGTTTGCCTAATTTTCCATCTTTAGAAATAAAAGTAGCCCATCATACTTTGTCACTCAGTCCAACTTCTAATTTTCATCAAACCAAAAATAACTCAGGATTTGTGCTGAAGGGGCTGACGGTCAAAGAGCTCACCAAAGCGCGCACTGCTACATCCTGCAAAACCCACACCCACCCAGGCGAAATACCAAGTTTTTAGGGAGTCCCTTCAAAGGGGGAGATTCAATTCTCCTCATCCAATCACCAGACTTCTGGTGTTCACAGGCAGCCTTGTTGCTGCGTTTCTATTGTGTTGCTGCTGAAGCCTGCATGCCTTTAATTGAGTTATCCTATGATAATGGCCGTAAATAAAATAATGTTTCATTTCATTATAAATTACATTTATTTTGGGTGACCAGATGAAAATGGGTGAAATTCGGGGGGGATGTTGGTCGTCACATGAAAACTCTTAAACTGTCTGTCATTAGGGGAAAAAAAACACAATTCCTGTGTTGTACCTAACAGTGTTTCAATCATTATCCATTACACTAAATTCATTTTATCCGTGTGGTGTCTGATCTCTCCTCTCCGTGGCGACCTGCAGTGATCCACAGGCTGCCTCTCTCTCTCTCCGTCCCTCCCTCCCCCCCAGGACCTGCAGTAAAGTGTTTTGCTTTTTGGCTGGATGCTCTCCAGGTCCCAGGACTATATGTCAGCAATAGTTTAATTTCCCTCCGTAAAAGAATACACAGAAGTCGGAAGAACAACTTTCAACTGGGGAAATGGGACGAGGAGCACCTTGGCGGAGGTCTGCGCTCTCCGAGTGCCATTCTAGTTGTTTATCAACAACTGTACATGGCTGAAAAACTACAACAGCCATAATTAATGTCGGCTACGGACATAACAGTGCCCGCCTGTGGGCAACACCAACATAATGTTTCACAACGATCAGTATTTAATGTTTTATTAGGCTATAATTTTAACTAATCAAAACTCTGGTTTAGTCTAATTTTCTGGACAGGGACAGCTGCTTGTAATTCGGGACTGTCCAAAATTTTGCGGGACATCTAGTCACCCCAACTTTATGCTTATGTTTACCCAAAGAAAGAGGAGAGAAAGACAGAGTGCACCAGAAAAGTAGATCTTATTACATACATAATATATCCTATGTGGGAGTTCTGCCTTTTGTACTTTTGTAATAACAGTTAAAAGCCAATACTCTATTTGAGCCGTGCAAGCAGTGTGCAAGCCACTGCATTTCACACAACACTGTCCTTTCAGAATAAAAGCATTGAGTGAAAAAAGAAGGGATTCTGTACAAAGAAATGTAGAGGGCTTTTAATCTGAAATGAAAACAGGTGTGAAACAAGTGTTGACATTGAAGCTACAGTGAAAGGTGTAATTTTGCTGACATTAAAATAGGCAAGACTCCTGAAGTCTAGATGACACGCAGCTGAGAAGCTGAAAAAATCATGCCATGTTTTCTAAGCCCATTTTCAATGCTGCTTCTTGGTCCCCCCCCTGTGAAATCACCCCTGTTCGAGAATGATCAGATGTGTGTGTGTGTGTGTGTGTGTGTGTGTGTGTGTGTGGTCTGTACCTGGATGGTGATGCTTCTGTCGACACGGGACATGTTAATGCTGTGTGGCTGTCCGTTGGCCAGGTTCCGCTGGTCCACATCGATAGAAAATGGCTCCCTCAGACCTCCCAGGTTGTACCGCACCTGTAGTGAACCTGAAGACATTGAAACCTGGTCTGGTTATGTGAAACCTCACACCTCTGCTTTTCCACTTCTCTAAAATGATTCAAGCATGATCTCTCATCAGTGAATACAAATTAATTTCCGAGATATTCCTCAAGCACTGGCTGCAAAAAATGTGACTGCTGACGAGTCCATGAGTAGTAAGTTTATTGCTGCTTGATGACACCAATTCTGTTCATTATATACTTTTTTTTTCTTTACAGAAATATTCTTATTGAATTGAATACTTAAGGCCAAGATGTATTTTTCTTTTTGAAGTGATGGTGCAAGCAGGGGTGAGGAATAGAGGGTGAAACCCTGAATGATTCACAGGGCCCACAGCTTGACAGGGGATTATAGATATTTACTGTCTCAGGGCCCTCAGTGTGCAGGGGGCCCAAGAATTTCTAACAGCCCCCCGAGGCAGCGTGAGTATTTTGTAGTTTTATTTTGGTGGTTGTGCATCGGTTGCTGAAACGCTAGATGGCACTGTCAAATTTTTATGACTTCTATTTTATCAAAGCACTTTGCTGCCTGTCAGCTGCTCAGTGGGAGGCCGATGACTGGGGAGGATTTTTGGAGATTATAGAACTTTCCAAACGCTGCAAGGACAGCCATAAAAAATGTACTTTGCAGCACTAACAAGCATTACTCCGAGCAGACTTCTCAGTGGTGAGCAACCACAAAATGCATGTGCTTATGGGTGTGTGTGTGTGTGTGTGTGTGTGTGTGTGTATATTTTACCATTCTGCCTTAAAACCACAGCCAGATAATCCTGTGTCTTGGAGCTGACATACATCAGAATAGCTGGAGCGTTGGATGTGCTGAAACTGAAGGCCACTTCCTCCTTTGTTAGATTCACTTCATGTGGCGTCAGCAGGGGCGTCAGGATCTTCGCGTCCCGACTGGCTCCTGCAACGGCTTCGGGCAAGAAGTTGTACTTGACCAGTGTTCCTGCCTCAAAGAAACCCCCGACATCTGGATGAGATGACAGAGGAAATAAGAAAAATAAATTACAAACACACGTTATACAAGCAGGTGAACACACGTAAATATCTGAGCTGCCTGTTTGTTTTATTTTATTTTTAAATATATTTATATATATATATTTACCATCATGTATTTTATGCTTTTATTTTCTTTTCTTTGTGTTTTCATTTTTGTTCTGTTTTATTGTAAAGCACTTTGGATTTGTGTTTTGAAAGGTGTTATATAAATAAAGTTTATTATTATTATTATTATTACAAATACAATAAATACTGAAATAAACTATACATACTATAAAATAGCAAATACTACCGGACTGAATCTGAGACCATGAATCTCTAATAATAATAATTTTTTTTAAAACTTGCCGCTTGTCTCTATCTCTTGTTGCTAAAATGTGGGACAGCTGTTTTGCTTTTGCTTATTTGACGAATTGTGCTTTGGATGAAAGCATCAACTAAATGAATGTAATGTACTGCTTGTCAATGTGTTTACAACACAAACGGTAGAAGGATCACATTTGATAAAAAGCTATGCAAATACAAACAGATGCATCTATGCATAAAAAAGAGCAAGGAAGAAAGAAAAGACAGGGGGGGGGGTTAGAAAAACACCTTCCATCAAAAAGAAGACGCGGGGAAGCGCTCATAAACTCACACATGCCAAGACACAACAGGGTAGACATATTAAATGGCCAGAGAAAAATAAGCGCATGCATAAATATGGCTGTGTTCAGGAGGTGGGGTAAAGTGGGTGTTAAATTGCTCTGCTCCAGCATCTGAAACCAAACAATACATTGTTTACCAGTACATTAACAGACCTAATGGCATATTCCAGCCATTCCAGGAGGCTTATTGATTCTTGTAATCAAGCGTTGCGAAGAAGGGACCTTATTTTTTCAATACTCCTGTTATGCTCCTTGTTTGTTTTTATGTGTGTGTATGTGCACGCATGCACAATGTCCGTGTGTCAGTTACAGAGGAGAAAGAAGGCACAATGTCCGTGAAATGAAAGAGAATGGTTACAGGGAAAGCAGCGAGCCTAGGTGTGTGTGTGTGTGTGTGTGTGTGTGTGTGTGTGTTTGAAAAAGCCATGGAATATTTCTTGACATGTTTACCATCCCTCCATGGCAGCAGTGAAACGACAACCACACCTCACCGAGTGAAGAATACTAAGTGAACACATTTATGGATCTTATTTTAAAGCTTCACTTTCACCCATCCTCTCCCACCGGACACAGTACAATAAATACTTCAAGCTACATTACTTAAATTTAATAGAAGGCTTATTACTAGAAAATAGGCAAGTTCTCTGACTGGGATCGGCATACAGGCGAAAGCTCACTTCCATTCTGCTACACTACAATTTTATTCTCTATTCTGCTGTGCACTGATATAGTTTCAAGCTTTGGAAGTCTGGAGAGACCCATTTTACCAATTGTACTGCGTTAACCAGGCGGAGAGCTTGTGAAGTTTTCAAATAGCCTGTTTCTCACTTCGTTTTCTGATGCGGCTGGATTGTTCACTCTCTGCAAAGATCCATGCTGCTGGGTATTAACTGAATCAGACCCAGATCAGACAAAACAGTATTTCTGTCAGAGCAGCATGTTTGATTGAATTCCTTAAATCAAAACAATATATGGAAAAACAAATCAACACAACAAGCCTTAATATCTATGGACAAAGAACATCACAGAAAAAAAGTTTGCTTCTTGCCTCACAGCTACATTCCCATCTTACATGAAACAGCGTTTTATCAAGTGTCAGGTCAGATATTACATATTAGCCACCTCCTTCACTCTAAACGTGTTATTAAGGCTGAATAATTTGGACAAAATATCAAATTGTGATTATTTTTTTTTATTGTATGATTCACTATATTGGAGGGAATTATCATTTTTGCATTATTATTCTAATTTTCATTGAAAAATAAAAATAAATGATCATGGTGTGATATGTACCAAACAAAGATTTATTTCTTAAGTCTGTAGAATATGATTTGTAGGCCGGGACAACTCCGCAGCAGCACACTACTTAATTAGAGAAATGCGTGTTTCAGATTTAGTAGCATTCATGCATTTTAGAGTGCATGAGACGCTAACCTGGCTAACACTAGCCTATTGTAGTTCATTGGTACGGAAGCCCTGAGAAGCAATGTCATTTTTTTTTTTTTTGCGGGCAATATTGGCCAAAACCTATGTTTATCTCCTACATGGCCTAGGAAACAATATCTTGTACATAGGAGATAAACCTATGTTTTGGCCAACATTGCCTCTCAGGGCTTCCATTCATTGCTGTGTTATTTTTGTGAAAAGTAATTTAAAAGTCTTCCCAGTTTACTTTATAATTAAAGAGCATTTTATATTTTTTATTAGTGTAAGGTATGTTTAAACCAAATCCATATTACTTCTTTACTACATTAGCAAGTTAACGTTAGCTTTGTCAGTTCATTAAGTTAGCTACGCAACACCTGGCAGTTTGCAGCAGTAACTAATTGTAACTACCTTGTTTGTGGTGCAACTCTGTTTTCATTTAGTGTTTGCTTGCACTTACATTACAACTAAACTAAATTTGAACTTTACGAAGAGCTTGTGCAACCGAGCCCAATCTTGCCATCCTTTTAACTTTAAAAGTTATTCTTACATCTTATCTTTATTCATACAAAGTGTAGACTATGTGGAGCCTTTGTGTAACCTGTCTCAGCTTTCTCTGCCCTGCTGAGAAAAAGAGAAAAGAGACTCCGACTTGCTGCCCAGAGCCTCAGCAGCAGCAACACACACAACTGTCGGGAAGCATAAGAAGGAATGAGAAAAGTCTGCTCTAGGGCAGGGGCTCTTTGTGTGTGTGTGTGTGTGTGTGTGTGTGTGTGTGTGTGTGTGTGTGTGTGTGTGTGTGCATGTGTGCATGTGTGTGTGTGT
>JAOVVB010162975.1:0-10750 GCA_028570985.1 Heterobranchus longifilis | reverse complement strand
CAGAACCAGCTGCCGCCCCAGTGCCTGCCGAAGTGGCACCCCCACCTCTCGCCAAGGAAACCCCGGCAGCGCCCGAAGCCACCTCAGAACCGGCCCCTGAACCGGAACTGGAACAGGAGCCGGAGCCCGTCACAGTGCCTCCCCAGCCAGAGGAGCCAGAACCAGAGACTGTGGCCGAGCCAGAGGCCCCACTGGCTGCACCCCTCGTCCCAGAGGCCCCCATAAAATCCCCGGCCGAGGAGCAGCTGGAGCCAGAATCTGAGCTCACAGCGCTGCTTTACGGAGGTGCCGCACTGGTGGCCCTCGCCGCTGTAATGGCGTACGGTGTCATAAGCTACAGGAGGAAGTAGGAAATGTTTCTCAGGGGGAGGAGATTGCAAATTACAAGATGTTAAGGTAGAAATAAATGTATTAGTACACACATGGTGGGACTCTTCTTGCAAATTGTGTTGGATTTATTAAATGAGGCTGCATTTTTTTTTTTTTTTTAAACGTGCTGTGCTTTTGAAGGTTTAAAATCTGTGAAAATGCGAAAAAAAGCAAACCAAAATCTCACCTCATCCACACTCACTGCTCCAGGTGCAAACACAGAAAGGGGAAAACGATGCACTCCTTATTTTTGATATTTCTCTCTCTCTCTCTCTCCTTTTGGGTTAATTTTTGTGTTGAAATTCTGAAGACTCCTTCATCTCTTAGATTGGAAAGTTTGTCCCTGTTTGTCCTGCTAGTTTTGCTTTCTGTTGTGTCTGTCGCCCACCGTTGGGATTGTTTTGTACCATTTGAGTCGGTGTTATCTACATGGAAAGTTCACTGACAACTCTCCCTGAGCTAAAGTAAACCTCAACGCCCACCTTCACTGTTGATGCGAGACTTTCTAGCTTTCTCACTTTCTATGCAGCAAGGTGGCATTCATTTCTATTCGCCCCCTCTAACTGTGATGAGTTATTCTGATTCTTTCTCTGATTAACAAACCAAATCTATGATACGGGAAAGAAACCAGCAATTTGATTTTTCCGTTTCACTTTGAAACTACTTCTGACACAGAACAGGAACGTTGGGTTAGATTTATGTTCCATCTTTTCATATTGCACCAGGGGTTTGTATCACTTCACATGCAGTATATTTTAGTTCTTGTGTATTGAAACATTAAAGATTTTGCCCAAGAATGGATGAAAGTATTTAAATGTGTCCTGAGGTAGAGAGTACTGCTGCTGCATGTGTAGAAATGATACACCAAGCATGCATATAAATCTGGGGCCGGATTCACAAACATTTTCTTAATTAGGAGGATTTGTAAGAAAAGAGTTAGGAGGTTCTTAAGAAGTTTCTCAAGTGCAATTCTTGATTATTTTCTTATGATCTAGCTGATTTCTTAAGAACTTCTTACTTTCTTACTTATGAATTTACTTTTCTCACTCATGAGATAGAGCCTATGGCATGTAGCCTGTGTAGAAGGCTGGAAAACAGTTGGGACATTTTTTTAGTGACAGCTATATTTGTGATTTACTTAAATAAGTAACTTCAAGTATAGGAAAAAGATAATTAAACATCAGTTATTGTCTTTGGGTAAACGTTAGCCTAACTGTCAAATTTGCAGCTTATTTTCATGAGACATGAGACTTGCACTAAAACAATTGAACAAAAACAAAATGAACAATAAATGTTAAACAACTAAGTGTTCGATAAACCTAGTAAGACTGAAAAACCAAATGAATTGTCTAAAATGTGTTTAAATTAATACATTTAGAGGACGTGTTGCTTTCAAGAATGTCATTTATTCTTATGTTTTTTCTCAGGAAGAAGAAATTTAAGAAAAAAACATTTATTCATGAATATCAATTCATCAAGCAGCACTCAGCACTCAAGGTTTTTTTTCTTAAGGTTTTGTGAATCTGGCCCCTGAATATACTGTGAAGATCCAAAAAACAGTTAAATACAGCAAGTAACAAGGTATTGTTTCTTTTTGCAATGTATTTTTCCATTCGTAGTGTAAGGTGTCACACAATACTTTTAAAGATAACCGAGTCCTTGTGTAAACTGCACTACATTTTGTTTGCATTAGCTAAACAGCCACTGCGTATTGTTTACCAAGCCACTTTAAACAGGATTACTCCAGATACAGAGAGTAGCAGGAATGTGACTGCAGTACAAAACCATAATTTCTCTGCAGTTTCTTTCCTGTCTCAACTTTATCTGCCAGGTGTCTTCTGTCCTCAGTATTTTTGCTCTGTATCCTTCACTATTACTGCTCCACTGCTTATAATGTACCTGACTCGTGCCACAACTTCCCAATAACAATTGCATCTGTCCCAGTGACTGTTTGTCCATACCCCTCCCAGAGTACAATATAATATTAAAGACAAAAATGGGTTCTTCTTCAGCGACAATCAAAACAGCATTAACCTGTTTGTATGGTTTCACATGTGCACCAAGAATGCTGTTATAAAAGATTTGGTTTCGGAGTAACATTCACCCTCTTGTGTCGCCATGAAATTACATTTTTGCTTGAATATCACGCAACTAAAAAAAAGATGTCCGCAGTTACTAGTAAGCTAGTACTAAGCACAGTGCAGGAGCTCTCCTCCCGACATGTTTTAAAGTATGTAAATTTACTGTGCTATGATGAATATTTTGTTTAACATGGTTTTCCCACAAAAAGTTTTTTTTTAAAAACTGAAAAGGGGCTGGAAGCACATCTACTCTTCTCCCTCATTAAAGATCTACTCCAGACACATTTAGAGTATGTAAAAAAAATACTCTGCTGTGATTATTTTTTTGTTTAACATGCCCCCTCAATTCTCAGCCATGGTATTGACTGCTCATTTCACTCATGTCTTGTAGCAAATAAAAAACACAGTATTTACATGTTAACGTGGTTAAAAACTTGATTTTCATTGGAGGGGTCTTTAAAACGAAATTGAATTGTTATAGTGGAATGTCCCCTGGTCACCCACACATTCAATGTAGACAGAATTAGTTATCCTGCTCTTTGAGAACTCATGTCATTGAGTCGTTTGTCATCGTCAGTAACACGATGATTAAAAGGTGACAAACTATGTTTTGTCCTCACTGCTGCCTCACCATTTAACTATTTTCTCTTTGAGAATTCGGGGATATTGTGGTAAGTTTTATCACTCTGGAAATTCATGAATGGCTGTTTAAAACATGGTGTTGAACAGATACCATCTTCTTTGATACAGAAAGGATGTGTCCATGTATGTCAGTCAGTGTTACACACTAATCCTCATGGACTTTACCTGCTTTCAAAGGGAATCTGTTGAAGTACAGAGCAGGATGGATGTCCTGAAAAGGTCCCAAACATGACACTTTGTACCTTGAGTTTCCTACAATACACTGTTTGAGATGAGAATAATAAAAACAATTTGAGAACTTTTTTGTTGTGGTTTCAAATGCTTAAGTGTGTAAATTAAATGTTTGCATTGCCGAAGATCAACAGAGAGAAAGATTCAACATTCAATTCAACACACAGATTGAAACTCAAATCCTGGGAAACATATTTAATCAAATTACACTATATAATAGCCATACATGTATATGCCGAGAGCAAAACATTGGATACAAAAACAATCATATATTTCAAGTAGAAATGAAAACATACATTTTTAAGCAAGAGTAAACAGAGCACATAATGTAATAAAAATAAATTCAAGTGTCAAAATTAACCTGTTTCCCATTTTCAAAATATGACTGTAAACTCAAATAATTCATTGTCACTTTCCTTTGATTGAAAAGTGTTTTTGCTGCAGTATCAGTCGGCATAGCTGCTTTCACAGTCGGCTGGTCATGAGGAGCAGCTGCCAGTTTCAGATTTAGCTGTCTTCTGCCACACATTTCTCAGTTATTTCCTCTCGGCCTGCAGCTCAAAAGTCACCTGGCCCTTGCAGGGTTGATGTACTGCAGCGCAGTGTAAAAGAGGCTTCTCAGCAGCCAAGGGGCCTGCTTGCACACTCCCTTCACCAGGGTGAGAGTTAGGGCCACGATGACTCGCTCCTGAGGTAGATGCTCCAGACCCACGCCCTCCCTCATCACCCTCTCCACCTCCTGAATAAGGTGCTCTTTCCACTGCTGCAAAGCACAAAGGAACAGAAGGATCAATTGGTACATGAAGACAACACTTGAGTTGTAATGTGAGTAACAGCACAAGCACAACTTGATGCATCGTATTACTACAAAAAAAAGCATTTGGTTACAAAAATAATCTCCTATTGTACTTTTGTGTTTTTCTGTCTCTTGGTAAATTTGAGTCAGATTACTAAAGAGTCATATCTATCTGTCCCTTCACAACATCAACATTGTGTGTGCTCAGAGCAGACTCACGACAGACAGGGAGACTGATATGTTCCTGCTCAGATTCTGGATAGCCCGAGCCACGACATTGTGTTCAAGCTGGTCTGCAATTTCTCTCAGTCCTTCTGCAATCTGCTGAAGGTCTGCTGCCTCTTCACGGTTCCCTACAGGAAAACAAGATTTCCCAAACATCAGTACACTTCAGTGAACGTGATTCTGGATTCAATATCAAGGACAGTCGAAGAAATATATATGTTTCCATAACTAAACATACAGCAATGAACCTTCATTTAATCTATTGTAATATTCTAATATCACACATTTTACCTCTGTAGCACATTATAATTTGATGATGTAGGTTTAAAATGATACAGTAATCAAGTGACAGATAATTTGGAAGTTAGTTAACCGAGACACTAGCAATTACATGAAATGGTCGACAGCTGTCACTTCCTGATTTCACTTTAAGTCACACATTGTTTCAGGACTTCAACTGGAAACAACTTATCAGATGTGAATGTCAATGTTCTGACTTTTGGACTGAGATAAAGTGGGATAACTACATTACATGGGTAAACAGGTGTATTAAACTACAGGTTTGAGTTTGCCTGTCACCTCATACTGTTTTTACAAGGTCATGTTTACATTTGTTTTGTTACATGCAGCTTGCATTTTGCTTTGAGAAATACCACCTTGGAGATAAACATGAAACAGCTGATTTGATTGTCAGAGTTTGTGGTGCTAGTATGAAACTGAATCTATATAATATCACCTGTATATGACCCTGTATATGACTGATGCAGTTACTCACTAGGCCACTGCAGCTCCACTGAAGGCTGAATATCATCTAGAGCAGCTGTGATGCAACAGGGCAGGTGACCATCAGTTTCAAGGTCTCCATCGTCCAGAGCCTGTATCCTGGGGCCACTGAAGTTGAAGTCTTTGCCCAGGTAGAGCAGCTCCCTCTCGTACTCTGCAGGTCCACAGTCAGCTTGAAGGAAGGCCAAAATGACCAGGGCAGTGTTTTGCCCACTGGTCAGATTCTCCAGGACATCCATGAAAAATCACTCTCGGTCTTTTTAGTTTGAGACAAGAATAATGAGGGTAACGTTAGCAATGTTGGCTCAATGAGGACACTCGCTTAAGTGATGAAACAAACAACTCACTTAACGCCAGCCCACTCAAAAAGTTTCATCGAGAAGAGGTAAGTGACTAGCGCAACGGTTTTAATTTAACAATAACAGGTGAGGAAAGTGACTAATGCAATAGATTGAATTTAACTATAACAATTACAAACCAGGGGAAACCACAACAAATGCTAATGATGCTAAGCTAACGTTACATTTCCGGAATTACGTTATTCTTATTAATTGGTAACCTAATGTTGTGCTAGCTAGAAAGGTAAGCTAATGCTAAAGCTAACTTAAGTTATCTGCTAACGTTACAATAGCCACCATTAACTTTTGAGCATCAAAGTAATCCGCTAAATAAATTTCTAAAGTATGGCTAATTTCACTCACATTCGTTTCTTATGCCGGATACGCCCGCTTTTTACCGTTAACTTCCTACAAATAACTTAGTGATGCGCCATCGAGCACTGACCACCGTACCTCTGAGATAGCTACTCCAACTGAGCAGCACAAAAACAAGCAGATCTTCACATTGTGATGTGCGGGTATCTTAGTTTGGGTCGTGTCTACAAGGTAACCTTAGATTTTCGAACACCATGGAGAAAGCGGGCAAAACTCTCGCGAGACTCACTTCCCAACGACCTAACCCTAACTACACCATTCGAAGTTAATGCCCAACCATACCCAACTCACCTTAATTATTCGAGTTTAATGCCTAACCGTACCAATCTCGCGAGACTTCAGTACATCTAGGCTTTCTATCATGATGCCTTCAAGCACACTCGGAAAGCCGTCGTTCAAAATTCAATACTGTATTGCCATTCTACAGAAGATAGGAAATTTGCTGTGGTGAGTCCACACAAATCGAAACAGAAACCCCACAACATCAGATAACCACACTGAAGATAAATAGGTTGTCAGTCTATCTTTGATTCATCTAGTTACCACTTCAACAGTTTTTACTTTATGAACAAAATTGTTAATATAAACTAAGTTACTGACAGTTCACTGTGGGTAGATGCACCTAAATCACTGCAGGTACAATGGAATACAAAGATTAAGCAAAGTATTGTCATAAACAATGTCGTCACATGATCTGCTCTGAAAACATTGAATCTGCAGTATGATGGCTCATACTTCCTGAGTCCACCCGTAGTCACTGTTTCACAGACACAGTTGGCTGCAGTTCTAGATAAGAGCAACATGCCACTGGAAAGTCCCGGTGTGGCTTTTTCCAACAGCCTTTTTGAATGTGCTTTTTGGAATATATAATAGCCTAAGTACACTACAAGAGACGCAGAGCTAAATCAAATAAGAAAAAAGGAAATCCATCTGATAAAATGCTTAAAATGTTTATTTACAGTTAAAAAAAAAGTACATTTGTCTGCAGCAGTTACATCTTGCCTCTGCCAGGAAATCACTTAAAGTCAGTCAGATTAATCCTTTAAAACCAACGCGGTCTTGTCACACCATCTTCCCATATAGATGTGCTACATTTTTACCACAGCCTGGTTGCAGAAGGAGTTGCAAATCATCAGAGCAAAGGACAGGCATGTGGGCCTCACGACGACCGATCAGACTCCGTACCCTGGACAACCAAAGCTCATGGATCGCGCAGTCTTCCCACCAACAAGCCTCCTTCCTGGTCTGGGGAGGGACCCCATCGTAGCGGAGGGGTTCAGACCAAGATCAAGAAAGAGGTTCTGCTTGGGTGACAAAGCTGCCTGACGGGCCTCTTGGAGTTCTCTGTGGAGGAAATGGAAATAAGGGAATGCTATTAACTGCCATCAGCATGTGAGTATTAAAGGGGGCATATTATACTAATTTCCAGGTTCATACTTGTATTATGGGTTTCTACTAGAACATGTTTACATGCTTTAATGTTCAGAAAACACATTATTTTTCTCATACTGTCTGTCTGAATATATCTGTATTCACTCTGTTTGAAACGCTCCATTTTAGTGCCTGTCTCTTTAAGCCCCCCTCCCGAAAAAGCCCAGTCTGCTCTGATTGGTCAGTGTTTCCGGGTCTTCTGCATCTGTACTCTCTGTGTCCCTGCACAGCTAGCTGTGACATCACAACTTCACTGTAAGTCCTGACAGCTCGTTTCAGTCTGTGTACAGTTTCTGAATACGGTCTGTGTGCATTTCTCTGTTGATTGATACTAGAGCACCTAGAGCTGCTAATCAAAAGAGACATGGGGATCTCACTTTTTACAATATGGGACCTTGAATAATGAAGAAGACAGGTGCCTGAAACCCAGAACTGGTGATGCAGGTTAAATTATCCTTTATGTTTTTCCTCTTACTTTTCAAGCATGGCTGTCCTGAACTTCTCCACATTGAGCTCTCTGCGTAGCTGAGCGGCCACCCTTCCTGTCCTCTCATCCCGCAACACTGCATGCTTGCAAAGCTCCCTGGCAGATGGCCGCTTCGTCAGGTCTGGATCCAGCAACAACTGACACAAAGGGGCAAAAAATGAAGATATTTCAGTAAAATCACATGCAATTAGACATGGTCATAGTCAGTCATCCCAAACAGGAATCTTTTTGAAATTTCAGCTAACCTATGATGGAAAGATTTTTATGACAGGTCAAAGATGATCATTTGATGATATTTTAACTATTGAGCTCCATTTTAAAAATGAAAACAGTACAGTAGAATAACTTCAAACTTTTGGTTTTCATATAATGTGCAATATAATGTCGTTTTGATTGGTATATCAAATGTGAGAAATTATTGTTGAAATACAGATCTTTCTCTTGGCCGCTCCAAGCACCAATGACTTCACTTGTCCGGTGGGGCAAGTACATTTCTCTTCCACTTGCCCAACAAGCCTTAATGTTGAGCCCTTATTAGATTTCAATTTTAACAAAAACATCAAGATCAAGATTCACTTTATTGTCATTCAGACACCATTCCAAGCAAGGATACAGTGCAGAACGAAATTACGTTGCATAGGCTTCACCATAGAAACAATTAAATATAAAGACACCTTCAGCTGCCAAATTTAACACTACTTTGCTTCCTGTATTTTTCTTAAAACATGAAAAATATTGCATCAGGGGGCGCCCATGATTGTATTTTTTTCCTTCATTTTTCTTTTCTTGGCGGCGTGGCGCCCCCCCCCACCACATGGTGGCGCCTATACAGCCAGGGCCGGCCCTGTTACAGACTGCTTCAGAATGAAGAGATCTGATAAAGTAATGAAAGAAAAGTTTGAGACAAAGTCCGTCATGCTGCACTTTGATTCTGAATACTTGCCAGATGTGAGTGTTGAAGTTTTTGGCCTTCGTGGCGATGGTTATAAATTGTACTGCTGGTATCGGAGGGAAGTCTGACAAAATTGATATAATTATGGACGCAGTGAGATGAGTACTTTTAGAAAGGAGGGAAATGGGTGGGACGGGATTTTTTTTTTCTATTTCTTATGTAGTAAGTGAAGAAGTTTTAGTTTAAGTCCAGTAGGTGGCGGTAATGCACCACTTGGATGCCATAAAACTCAAAAGAAGAAGAAGAAGAAGCAGAAGAAGAAGAAGAAGAAGTCACATGATCAAACAGGAAGTGGCATCATTTACCTGAAGGCCACTGAAGCATGGAGGAAAGTGAGTTCTGTCACTGTTTTCTGTGTTTTTCATCGTATTGTAAGCATGACTGAGAATCTAAACCTTCAGAACTGTGACTTAAATTATTTTTTAAATATTATTATATATAATTTTTTAAAGATAGTTTTGAAGGTGCTAAGTGTCTTCATGCTATTAGCATAGATGTCATGTGGCTACATTTAATGTATTTGCTCATCTCAGTCCTGTTACTTCTATGAGGTATTTGTCATTTAGAAACATAAATTAAATGGCCTGAGATGGACCATTATAGGCCTACACATTTTGAGCAGTATTATTATACAGTGCTGGGAAAAACAAAAAGTTTAATGTTTAATTTTGAACAGTTACAACATACAAATGGCACCGATTCTGTGCAATGGTCCATGCATGAATCAATCAATCAATGAAACTTTATTTATACAGCACCTTTCATACAAGTCAATGCAGGTCAAAGTGCTTCACAGATGATTGACAAACATAAAATAATATTAAGAAAAGAAAAGAAAATTAAAAACCAGAGACCAATAAAATAAAAAGAATGTAATGAAATAGATTTAAAAGCTATAATAAGATTATTAATAATAATAACTACATTAAACTACATTAAAGGACTAGATAAAAAAAAGATAAAGCAAAAAAAGAAGAAGCTGATAAGACAATGAATAAAATAAGATAGATTTAAATGTTTTAATAATATAAATAAGAGATCAAAGGTAGACTAAGACGACAATAAAAATAAAGATAAATACATTGAAATAAAGTAAGAAATAAATACATAATAATAAAAATATATAAAAAAGAATAAAAATATAAATAAAAATGATAGTAAAATAAGTAAAAAGTAGGCTATAAATAGTAAGACCACAGTTTATATGGTTCAGGTGCAGTAAAAGATGGACCCTGTAAAGCAAAAGCTCTTAAATACAGAAAAAAAGCTCTTAAATACAGAAAAAAGCTCTTAAATACAGAAAAAAAAGCTCTTAAATACAGAAAAAAGCTCTTAAATACAGACAAAAAAGTTCTTAAATACAGACACAAAAGGTCTTAAATACAGACAAAAAAGCTCTTAAATACAGAAAAAAGCTCTTAAATACAGACAAAAAAGCTCTTAAATACAGAAAAAAAGCTCTTAAATACAGACACAAAAGGTCTTAAATACAGACAAAAAAGCTCTTAAATACAGGGGGAAAGAAAAGCTCTTAAATACAGACAAAAAAAGCTCTTAAATACAGACAAAAAAACTCTTAAATACAGGGGAAAAAAGCTCTTAAATACAGACAAAAAAGCTCTTAAATACAGACAAAAAAGCTCTTAAATACAGGGGAAGAAAGCTCTTAAATACAGGGGAAAAAAGCTCTTAAATACAGAAAAAAGCTCTTAAATACAGAAAAAAACTCTTAAATACAGACACAAAAGGTCTTAAATACAGACAAAAAAGCTCTTAAATACAGGGAAAAAAAACTCTTAAATACAGAAAAAAGCTCTTAAATACAGACAAAAAAGCTCTTAAATACAGGGGGAAAAAGCTCTTAAATACAGAAAAAAGCTCTTAAATACAGAAAAAAAGCTCTTAAATACAGACAAAAAAGCTCTTAAATACAGGGGAAAAAAGCTCTTAAATACAGAAAAACAGCTCTTAAATACAGACAAAAAAGTTCTTAAATACAGACACAAAAGGTCTTAAATACAGACAAAAAAGCTCTTAAAT
>JAOVVB010162946.1:0-11587 GCA_028570985.1 Heterobranchus longifilis | reverse complement strand
ATGTTTCGAGAAAAAAGTAATGTTTAGAGAAAAAGAGTTAAAAGTATATTTCAATGATTATCGGGATAATATCGTGAATCACAATCATTTTGGCCAGGATAATCGTGACATGAAATTTTCATGTCGTCCGACGCCTAGTCTGTACCCAACACATCACAAGTAAATGTGCAAATTGTTTACATGCTTTGTGGGCAAAGACCCACAGACAGAAAAAACATGTCTGCTCACATTTGACCGCGTGCAGAACTCTGTTGTCCAGGGGCTTGCGGCTCGGGTCATTGGTGGACGAGCGGATGCCTGTTCCACAGCTGTTAGCCAGAGTGTTCCTGATACATCACAAATAAGTTGCACAGAACACAAAAATAGTTGTTATATCCCTGTAATGCCTGCAGATAAAAAAACAATACATTAAACTCTATATTAAAACAAAGCTTTTTGCTAACTTTACATGAAACACTTGCAGAAATAGACACACAGACAGAAGGAACAAACCTGTCAAAGAAGGCAGCCAGCAGCCTCCGGAGCAGCACCTTGTGTCTGGTGCCTGCGCTCACATGACAGTTCATTAGCTGGGCTCGCGATATATACACAGAAGTACCTGCAACGAATATCAACAAAACAAATTAACCACCAAACATCATCAGTACCTATCACCGTTTCGGACTCATTTATTGTCTCGCTTTCGGGCGCTGTTGATCTGTTCCAAGTTCAGATTTTTTGTGGGTCACATACGGCAACGATACAGATCTTCACTTTTATTTATTGGAATTGTCTTTTTGTTTATCTAGTGGCAAGTCTGATTCATGTCACACATTGCAGCTGTAGGTGGGGAGTGAGGAGGCTGTGCTTTAGTTACGTGTCATAGTTTAGAGTCTTACTTTTTGCTTCTTTACCATCTTGAATAAATCAAGTTTATTCCTTTTAATATTATTCTGGTATATTTTTTTTTTACCACATACCTCAATATCGATATTGCGATGATATTGTAGGGTTGACTATTGGTGCTTTCACAAAATATTCACACAATGAGATTTTTGATAAATAATCAATAATGTGGATATAATTACTAAGTGGGTAAAGGCAAAACAGCTAGAACAAGCTAGTAAGTTCAGAAAATGACATCCCTTTACTGTAATGCAGCCTTTAAAACCAAGAAATGTCAACATTTGCGCCATATTACGATATCCAAAATCTAGTCTCATATCACAATCGTGATAATATCGATGCCCACCTCTATTATGGTATGCACGCTACATTTGTTTTCTTGCATTTTACCTTTTTTATTTAATTAACAATAGTAGCTTGGTGTATGTTACCTCCCTCCCTTTCTTTCTTTCTTCATATCGCTCCCATTATCTCAGTCACACGCACAAACTGTATTGAAAGGTATGTGATCTAGCCTGTAAGGTAACACAGGCAGTTACACAGGATGTCACCGACATAAACACACTGAGTCAAATGTGTAGTACTGAGACGTAACCTGCATGCCAATGCCAAGCAGTCATCTGAGGACAGCTTCCTCTAATGTGTATACATATCATTGCCATTGTCCTTGTCCTTGTTTAGATCCCTTGAATCAACTAACACTGGTATATTGCTGCATGTATATTTTATAGCTCAAGTGTATGTTTCTCTAATACAGATAAACATACATCTTTCAAACATTTAAAGGCCTTGGATAAACATAGAAAAACAATGACGTGCATTTTACCAGCTGTCTTTTGTAAAAGACCGGTTTCTTTGACAACACACACAAACCTTACCTGAGACTAACTCTAGTTTCTCAGCGGGGTCTCCTTCCTCGTACAGTTTGGGATGACAGCGGTTTCCTATCTGAGCGATGAGTTCTGCGGGGAGACATGTAAGGTCTCTGCCTCGCATCCGACCCCGTGTCTCTGTGTGATCTGGTAGAGCCTCAACACGCTCACCAGCTGCTGGAGAAAAACAATACTGCAGAATTAGAATAAAACCATACCATCCTTTCCACACAGAGAAAGCGAGAGTGCACAGCACAATGCCTGCTAAAAGCTAAAATCAGATTACTATTAAAGGGGACATATTATGCTCATTTTCAGGTTCATACTTGTATTTTGGGTTTCTATTAGAACATGTGTTAATGTAAAAAAAACACAGTATTTTTTCTCATACTGTCTGTCTGAAACGCTCCATTTTAGCCTGTAGCACTGTAGCAGCACGTTCTACACACAGAAGTCTGGACGGCTCGTTTGAAGGCACAGTTTCTGAATACGGGCTGTGTGCATTTCTCCGTGGATTAAGCATTTTGATACTTTAACAGCGGGGGTTAAAGTGAGCCGGAACGGTCTGGAACGGCGTTCTGGCACCTTCGATTACTAAGTAAATTAATCTGATTGGCAGTTTCATACATCAGTGTTTCGCTAAAACAGACCAGCGATGCAGTTTTGTTCTCCATGAAGTTTGCAGCTCCGGTGAGTTTAATGCGGAGTGGCTGAGTCGGACGCAATTTGATAAAATATCCTTTTAAATGCTACATTGCTTGTCAGCTAACTTAGTGCAGCCTATACTCTGATTAATTGGGCATGCTGTTAACACACCGGTCGTAATTTTATTTTATTGAAAACTCAACTCCTGGCGTCCTGGTGTTCTCACTGCTGTTTTGGAAGAAGGAAATAACAACAAAACCAGCTTCAAAAGTGACAGACTTTGTTTTTAAATAAATGCTGTGCAGTGGATAGAATTCATGCCGATGTGGTTCATGTGGATTTCCAAAAGTAACTGATAAATATTTAAAGAAACTTTAAAGTGTTAAATTTAAGAAGGGAATTTGGTGTGGTTTTAGAATGAGTATTTAAAGGGGAACTACACCCATGTTATACATATGGTCCAAAAAATATTAGTAAACACACAACTCTCTCAAATCCAAAAGTTAGAGTGTTAATCTCAATCTCAAATGTGTGATGTCATCAAGTATAAAGTCTGAACCATCCCCACGCACCTGCTGCTACACCGGATCCACCTGCCAAATCCCTCTTTAACCCCTGTAACAGTATTTATAAAGCACCTAGACCTGCTTTATAATCAAAACAGACATGGAAATCTCACTTTTCACAATATAGGACCTCAGAGAAGGCAAAAATGATCTTTCACAGCCATTAGACTACATGACATATGTGCTCTGTGTTTTACGTTACCTGCAGCTCCCATGTTGAGCATGCTGTACATGGTGTACATGTTGCAGATTTGCCTATACTGCTCTTCAGCACATTCATCTGTCCCTTCTTCCTCTTCTTCATCATCATGGTAGCTGATGGGTGAGTCACTGGCGTAGGTGCTCAGGGTGCCGGGGCTGGCGCCCTCTGACATGCCGAGGCCCGCTGCAGAGCTCCCGTTGGTGCCGGCGCTGCCACTAAGCCCGCCACCGGCCACCATGCCGGCCAGGCTGGTTACGTTGGCGCCCACGCCCATGGCCAGTCCGAGGGCTCCGGGGCTCTGAATGGCACTGCCCCGCACCGCCTCCTGGGAATAACGGGCTGCCTTCCTGGCCCCGCCTCCTCCACCTGAGCCGACCCCGCTGCTGCCACCCTCCCACAGCCGCTTGGCCACCGGAGTGCAGACCACCGAGTACGGAGTGGCTGCTTCCGGCTGGCTGGAGGGCTGCTCCGTCTTCACTCGTGATACCAGAGGGAGCGGCGTCAGGCAGGAGGCAGGCCGGCCTGCGCTGTTACTGGTCTGCGTCACGGGGCTCTGGGGCTCAGAAGGCGGGGCCTCCTCAGCGTGAAGGCCCTGGGAGTCGCAGCTGGGGGAGGAGACCTAGAAATGAATGTATACATCAACTTCGCGTCAGCATATGTGAACACACGGATGTACCAACAGATATGGGTTTGCTCATAGGGTTTTGCCACGCTGGTGGCTGTGCCGAAGGATGGCCAGTCTGTCCGTCCAACAGCCAGGCATCTCAACAACCATAGAGACAGATTGAGATTAAGTCCCGCCCACACTGGAGGAGAAAACAATTAAACACTCTCCATTGATTTTGTATTGCATGAAGGTGCGTCCCTGTCAATTCTGTCTGCTAGCAAACACACAGCAAAATGCCTAAAAGCTCCTCATACGTTCTCATCAGCTGCAGAACTGAAAAACGTCTTAACGAAGACAAAAGTGGATACAGGCGGCAATAAGACGTGATGCATCAGCAGGAAGAATGGGAACATGGTGGGATCCTGACACTCAGCAGGCTATGACTAACGTTGCGTGTTTGGCAAGCATTTCGTCACTAAGTCAAATATCCAAATGTCATTTTTAGGCTGACTGCATTTCTGTAAGTTAAGCAGTGATGGAATGTAACTACGTACATTTACTTAAGTACTGTACTTAAGTACAAATTTGATGCACTTGTACTTTACTTGAATATATTTCTTTTGTTTTCTTGCCACGTTCTACTTCTACTCCACTACATTTTGAAGGGAAATATTGTACTTTTTACTCCACTACAATTGTCGGACAGCAGTCCTTGCTAGTCACTTTACAAATTCAGATTTTGGCATACAAAATATACAAAGCACTTAAAAGAATCTGTGTCAAATTATCCATCAATACATACAAGTACAGCTGAAAAGATGCCATTTTTCTGCATTTAGTACTTTTACTTTGAATTCTTTGATTACATTTTCCTGATTATACTTACATGTTTTTACTTAAGTAAATATGAATACTTCCTCTACCACTGAAGTTGAGCTGAAGCATGTGACAGTATATGCAACGTGTGTTATAGTGGACTGTGGAGGAATCAGAAAGCTAGGCAGTATTATGTTTGCTAGTGCCTTAGCTTGCTAACACATGTGTCATCTCTGGTAGACATATGGTGCTAAAATAATCCTTTGACATGCTGAAATCTAATGTTTTTAGCCAGCTACAGGCATTTTGTTAGCGTTTCAGCCCTTTCAGCGCTCGGCCTCTATTGGCCAGATTCCCTTCACATTTTGTACGATCATTCATGGTTTTTAGTTAATTATTCCAAATGATTAAGTGACAGCCCTTCCTTATGTAGTATCGTCATCACACTACACTTTTTCTTCCACTAGCACTTTTCACTGATGGAAAGCTATTTCAACAACTACAGGGCAGACTGGCCTTTCATTTTCTTCCTGCATGTTCGTCTGCAGACCAACGTTTCCAACTCTGAGCACAATATATATTTCAGAACGGTTCCAACTGGAATACACACTTCATTTGAAACAACCAATTCACCCAGATTGCAAAAAAAAAAAGCAAATCCCAATTAACCCCAATAGTAATTTTGATAATATAGTTTTGGTTTGACCCATTTTACCACTGAGACTTTTGCTGCCACCTTTGCGTCTTTATTGTGCTCAAAGTCTTCTTGTCTCTTTTTCAGATAATATGTCCCTAAACTATGATACTATTATAACTAAAAACTATTTCAGCCTTACCTTGAGGAAGAACTCAGTGCCTTTCTCCATGATCTGTTGGATCTGCAGGAAGCCGGCAGTATACATGAGGAGAAACTGGTCCCCCACCGTCATGCTGAGACGGCCGGTGTAGCAGAAAGACAAAATCTGCTGGAAGCTCTGGGGCTGCACGGCCGACGGGAGCTCCACTACGGTTGGAATCGTCTCATTGCTGCTCCCTCCTCCACCATTGCTGCTGCTGAAAAGGTCTCGGAAATAAGAACTGCTCGCAGCCAGCACAGCTCGATGGGCCTGAGACAAAAGCAGGTAAGTAAGGCGTCCCATTAGAACTTTGGAGAGTAGTGCTGATTTTAAATATTAGGCAGAAGAACTTTACCAAAATAAAATACAGCTTAAACTTGAGAAAAGTGTAAATTAAAGAATATATTAAGCAAGCATTTGGTGCCAGCTATTGGTGACTTGAATTCAGTCAGTATTTACGTATGGAGGTTCTATTCTCAGCCATTTGTATTTATTTCATAGGTCTTTAATATAATATGAATCCTAAAATACTGTTTTGAAGTTCTCCCAATGTTCTTGGAAGGAAAGCCATAATCAAAGTGACAGCTCTCTTGAGGAATGACATCCAGCCTCCAGACTCAGGGCATTGCAATTGGGGGCAATCTAACCCATTACCTTTACAGGCGAAGTGGGAAATTACATGCCATTAAGGAAGTCCATTTGTCACTCCAAGTAAAGACTACAACAGGTTATTTAACTAATCGCCAAGCCTTCAGCTAAAGAGGAAGAATTTTGCTAAATTTCTCTCGAAATCATACTGGGATGAAAAACCCCTCTCTGTGAAAGTGTATCATCATTCCAGGTTGGACGATCCACCACGGTTACAAAAGAAAAAAAAGTTACAAAAGTCACGACGACTGCCCCCGCTTTCAGACTGTCCAAACAGCACTTCTTTTGAAGTATATTGGAATTCCATCCTCCATGCAACACGGCTGCCATGGAGCCACAGGACTAATTGTTTACACCCAAGCCTTAACTTCTCTAAATTTAGCCTCGGCTTTCAATAGAAGTTTAATTCCCATTATGAAAACAATAATAACTCGCTGTGTCATCAGTACCTTGAAGGCATGGCCCTTGACCACCACGGAGACATCGCAGTAGAGGCCCTGCAGCCGCTGCTCATTCAGACACTCTAAAACATTGTTGCCGAAGTTTGGGATCGCCATCTGGAGGGTCTGGGCCATGGTGCGCCTACGCACACCACCAAAGGGTCTAGTTGAGAAAGAAACAGAGGAATGACACAGTTACAATAAGTGACAGTTAAACCCTGGATATTAAAGGTCCCATTTTATGCATACTTGTATTTTGGGTTTCTACTAGAACATTTACATGTTATTAATGTTCAAAAAACACATTTTACCCATACTGTCTGCCTGTATTCCCCCTCTGTCTGAAACGCTCAGTTTTAGCACTTGTCTCCTTAAGCCCTCCTCCCAAAAAAGCCCAGTCTGCTCTGATTGGTCAGTGTTTCTGGGTCTTCTGCATCTGCGCTCTCTGCGTCACTGCACCGTCATTGCAGCCGGGGAATGACTGTAACGACACAGTTGCGGCGTTTTCTACCTATATGTAGTATAGTTGTGACATCACAACCTCACAGAAGTCCTGACAAGGTCTCAGGTGGGATAGGTTGGACAGGCCCATTCACAACAACGACAAAAAAACGGTTTTATCCACTCGCTTCGAACGTTATCACACAATTGAATGCATTGATAACATGCTTATCGTCCTGATACATGTGGGTCAGTAGGGCATGACTCCCCCTGCTAGAAGGTCCAGAAGGCTGTTGTCATCACATTGAATGAGGCTGATAACAGCCCATTCAATGCAGGTTGCAAGTTCATTACGTTTCACTTTAAGTAAACAACCCTACATTACAGTGAGTTTCAGTAGGTTTAGAAAAAAACATCTACATTTCCGTGACTTCCATTAGGTTTAGGCACCGAAAACACGTCGGTAGGTTTAGAAAAAAAACATCATGGTTTGGATTTTAAATTATGTTAAAATGTCGTTTCAACCAGGACACGACCTCCGGTCTCCCATGTGAAAATTTTGTGTTTTAAGACCCATCCACCACCTAACCCACCCCCCCCACACAGAGTCTGGACGCTCTTTATACATCATCATCTGGCTTCCACCGTTGCTCCAAATTCCTTGTACATTGTACTTGGCGAATAAATCCTGATTCTGATTCCAGTCACAATAACCGTTAATACAGTAGGTTGTCAGCACATTCAATACACCGATAAGCACCTTCTGGACCTTCTAGCAGGGCCAGCATGCCCCTACTGACCCATATGTATCAGGATGATAAGCACTGTCATCAGCGCAATCAATCGTGTGACAACAACCGAATCTTTGTATCCTGTGCTGTGTCTTTGGTGTGAGGAGGGTATCAGCAGGCAGTGTGAGGAAGAGGTGTAATGTAACACGGCTGTGTTAAGAGACAGAAAGCTCAGGGAGAACAGGCCTAAAACAAAACAGGTGAGGAATGTCAGACTCTTACATTAAAGGACACAATAAAACAGCTGACTTACTGTCTTTCACTGGGGAAAAGTAATACCAAACATACAATGTAATGACTATTTTTTTTATTACTACTACTAGGCCAAATGATTCATACTGAAACACCTCTATTCTAAAGAAAATAAGTCCTGAATAAGCATTCTATCCCTTGGCATATCCAATTGACATAGACCACAACTATTTCTTCACACAGTCCTACTGAAGGCTTTTGGCAGGCTCACGGGACGTTGATATTTGAAACAAAGTTTCGTTGAAGCTTCCGTGGATAATCTACATTGCATTAATCCTATACGTCACTTCGGCCTTGCAGTAGTTGTTATTGCCAGCAGCGGGCTCAGTAAAAGCCTTTTTATTTTCTGTCTTCTATGAGCTATAAAACCCTGTGTCCTTAGATAACTGGGTCATGGTCTGTTATTCTATGTGGAAAAGTGTGTGGCCTAAACAAACACCACATAACATGTTTCCATTCACTTCTCTAAACAGTCGAAGGCAAACATACCCCCTTACCCTGCACCCTCTCGAAGATTCCTATATTATGCATGTCAATATTAAATTAAAGTGAACCAAAGTTCCCTCTGCTGAGGATATTATGAACACTGTGTGCAGGCTATGTTACAGCTTGATTCTGTGAGAACGCTTTGTATTCAGTGTCAGGATATATAAAAGGCATGGGATATTTTCTTTCTTTCGGATTTTATCATTTGTATACATGACCTCATTCTACACAATAGCATAGGGAGGAATCTACTTTTCAGTACAGGGATTCACATGTATTATATGCCCTCTGTACCCACATAACCTCCACAATCACAGCTAAGAATACAACAGATCCATTCATGAGCCCATGTGGCATTTCATTGGCCATAAACCTTTACTTAAAGCAGAATACCAGTAAGAGTTTTCACACGTATACACAGATGAGTATACAGGCCTAGATAAAGCTGCTTTTCACACGGATGCTTTACCACTTAAAAGTGTTGCATGAGTGCAAGCTTGCACACACACATGTAGATACATACCCAACAAAGACAATCTCTGATACTATAGTGTGAGAACAAACTGATTGAAGCCCACCCTGTGAGAAGCATACAACCAACTTTGGTGTGACTGACTGATGAGGGCCGGAGTGAGCCGCCCCATCATATCCAAAGCCTTTCATTTGGGACCTCGCCAAGCTCCAGGGTAAAGAGAAATGCTCTCTTTGTCTCTGTCTCACTCAAGCTCCCTCTCCCTCATACTAAAACACAGATGCGCACACACAAACTCAAACAAACCCACAAAAGGCACACTGAGTCACACACAGACATTAGACAATACTGCTTGTTTACAGTTTGGCGAGCCGCAGTATAAGCACACATGCATGCACATAAAGACACACAAACACGGGGCTGAGAGCAGGGTGTGTTTGCACAGTTTGCCCTGACAGTGAGAGAGAATGTGACTGTGTGTGTATGTGTGTGTGCATGTGTGTCTTTATGCAGCAAGGAGGGGCAGTGAGGCCTGCAGAGATGAGAGGGATCATCTCAGGTCCTTATTCCATTAAATATATAGAGCGCTGCAATGTGAACGAATGAAATTCACCCGAACTCACCCTGTGACTAAATACCAACCAGCCTGGTGGGGAAAGTAG
This sequence comes from Heterobranchus longifilis, assembly GCA_028570985.1. Classification (NCBI taxonomy): domain Eukaryota; kingdom Metazoa; phylum Chordata; class Actinopteri; order Siluriformes; family Clariidae; genus Heterobranchus; species Heterobranchus longifilis. The sequence continues at coordinate 1,966 of JAOVVB010162946.1, read as the reverse complement.
GTCAAACATACTCGCAACATACTTAAGACCGTAGACTTTTCATAGTAAGCCTTACGAATGTTTTGCCATTGCTTATGTTATGATGGCTGTCAACATAATTTCAGAACTTCATACTGTCTGACTACTTTCCAGTTTATCCAGTTCTACCATTGAAAACAGTATGGGCTCTTAAAACACTGCTGTGTGCATGATTACTGTGGAGTCATTGGTGCAGCTTGCACACAATGCATTCCCTCTATAGGCATTTCCTGGTTCTCATGTGCCCGTGCCTGCATGGCTGTGCGTTTCCTATCAAGTCAAGACATAATGTACAGGCCTGATTCGTGATTATTCTTATATAACAGGGGGGGGTCCTGAATATAAAGCAGCCAGACAGACATCAAAGCGTCTAAACTTCTTAACTCCATATGACTGAGGCTGTATATCTTACGAGTGTCCCCGGCTAGAGTCTGCCTCTGTACAGACATGTTTAAAGGAAAGGATGCCGGGTAATGGGGAACAGATAAGGAGCTCTTTAACGCACCGCGCCGTGTGCCAGTCTACCCGCCGGGAGTGCTCCACTGTCTGCTGGAGGGGGGGCGACACAGGATGGCAGCAAGCCCCGGTGATACCCGGGTGTGTTCCTGTTGACGTGTCGTCAAATGGCATTCAAGTATTTTAATCTAAACCACCAAGCGGTCGTAATGTGTCCCCCTTTCCCCTCGCGGCTGACAGCGTTGAAATGTTTGATGCCCTCTCCCATCCGCAGCGGGCCTATAGAGGTGGCTAATGGCTAAGCTAACGTTAAATATTTTGGGTTCGCCCCGGCGCACCATCCACCTCATGCACACTCAGCCCCAGCTGCACAATGTCAAGCATTTCCGCGATACTCAAACAATATAAACAAGACACTTACTGCCTGTGCGGACGAGGTAGCTGCGCTGCGACGCCGGTTGTCAAGCCCAAAATGTTGCTTATTTAAATATTTTGGTGATGGGGGAAATCGCTCCCCCTGCCATTCTCCATTCTACCGACATCAACAGGTCATCCCAGGACACGCAGCAGCTGAGGGCGAGCCAGACGGAACCAGTGCGGCACGGAGCGGGGGGTGGGAGCACAACAAGGCACAATTCTTTACAACCAAGAGCTGCCGTGCCAAAAAACCTGACTGCCATGGCATTTTCGCATATTTGAGAGAAGAGAAATTAACCATTTAATTATAAACATTGCACTCCACGCTGATGATACATTTTTAAAAGGCTGAGAAAGAAAGTTTAGGACTGTGCCAACTTGGACCCTTCCCCTAAAAAAGGCCTAGGCTACTTATCCCAAACTTTAATTGTCCCGTATCTACTGGACCGTTCATCATCAACCCAAATCCACGGCGCTAACTAAGGACATCGGCACAGAGCCCTCTGCCCCCTCCCCCTCCTCCTCCTCCCGCCACCGCCGAGCCGAGCCGGGGTGAATCCTCAGACGACCCCGGCAGGACGCCTCACACACAGCGGCAGATAAGACACTCACCCCCTCGCTGGGATGTTGATGCGGAGCGTTGGTTCAAAGGAGGAGACGCAGCGCTCTCTCTCCCCGCTTTTCCTTGCTCCAGGCAGCCATTCAGTGTGAGCGAAACGCCGATAGCAGAGCCATCGAGGGCGGTACAGTATCCCAGGGGATTGCGGAACACAGAGCCACTGATCGCGCGGAGCAGAAGAGGAGGAAGACAAGCATGACGCGCGCGTCATTCAATCGCATGATCGTTTCCAGCGCAGCCTCAATTTGGGGAGACCTATCCCACGGCGTGGACTGTTTGCGCATTGGCACAGTGCACAGCAGCGCCCTGCATGGGCAACACGTCTCCCACTCTCCCCTCTCTCTCTCTCAAAGTATCTCTCTCTCCGCGATAGACTTGGGAAAAGTAGGCCGTGTATGTGCGTGCGTGCGTGCGCGCTCGGTGTGCGTGTCTGTGCGTGTCTGTGTGTCGGGGGGG
>JAOVVB010162896.1:0-11588 GCA_028570985.1 Heterobranchus longifilis | reverse complement strand
TATTGGCTTCACTTTTCACACCCAGAGGCTCGATCCATCTTGTTTATATACAGTCTATGTTTGTCTCCAATCTAAAGGTTAAATTCCTGTATGAACAAAAGTTGTTTGCAACTAAAATCTCAAGTGATTGTATAATATAATAATATTCCACCTGCCAGCGGCTCTATAAACCTTTCCGAAAGTTGAGTCCTCTGAGGGTAGTTGTTGAGATACACCTCCCAAAAAATCACATAAGGGTGTGTGTGTGTGCGTGTGCGTGTGTGTGTGTGTGTGTGTGTGTGTGTGTGTGTGTGTGTGCTGGGTGCCATCTGTCCCTGAAGGGAGAGAACAGGGAGCAGCGAGGAGAACAAAGGGAGCAAAGACAAGAAGCAGTCAGAGAAAAAAAAACTGTCAGATACTAACAGCAAACAGATGAGCAAAAAAGTGCTTGGCAGTGCTGCAACAGCAAGGAAAGGCAGAGGTAGGAATTATGCTGCACATCTCGAGCATACCCAAAGTGATTTCCTCGCTATGCTACAAAAGCGTACAGAGATAATCATATTGAAGCTGAAAGCCGGCAACCTGCTGATGAACACAAAAAACCAGTCGACGTTGTTGTCTCTGACTGTGCATGGTAGAGCCAATTATTCTTTTACTACAGTAATGGAGGTGAATACCCTATTTGTATTCATACGTGGATAACCGAGTTATCCAGATTAGAATGAAACGATTTGACACGAGTTTGGATTCTTTGGTTCTTCGAAGCTGGCTTCATTTATATCTGGATTCTTTGTCAGAGATATAAGTACTGTAGGCGAGGCACTACAGCAGGGATACTCTGCTTGTTTTGCCCGGGGGCCACTTTTGCAAAATGACAGGAAGCCAGGAGCCAGTTAATAAAGAAATATGAATATTTATCAGATGAAATGAATAAACATTAAAAGGCCTACGACTCATCTTTCTTTGAAATTCTTTATTTTCAAATTAATTGACTTAAATTGACTTAATTCATATTAATATTTATAATTAAATATAAACAAATCGATTAGTTAATCGACCAAAAAAGAATCACCAACTGTTTTGATAATCGATTGATCATTAAAAGTCATTTTTCATGCAAAAATGTAAAGAAAAAAACGTTGTTTTCAGCCTCTGAAATATAGAGATATCCTTATTTTCTCTGTTTTATATCATATTAAATTGAATATTTTCAGTTTTGGACAAAACAAGATCACAAGGCATCCCCTTTGACTTTGACGTACTGGGATGGACATTTTTCACTATTTCCTGACATTTGATAGACAAACGATTAATTGATTCAGCTCTATATTGATGTTTTCATGCACCCTGGCACCATATTTAGATTTTTAATTTTTTTAAATCCCAGTCAATTTATTTTCCTTGTGAATTAGAAAATGGTCGGAGGGCCACCTGGCACCCTATCAGGGGCCAGATTTGGCCCACGGACCATAAATTGAGTATCACTGCACTACAGGCAAAAAGATTTTTTTTTTTTTGAGCTATTGTGCTTCCATATCTTCTTCCCGACGAGTGGAAAGACCTCCAAATCATCCAAAATACACATTTAGGTGTTTATTTTACTACACGTGTCTGTAGATTTCTTCCAAATTCACAAAAGTGAGCATTAGATTATGCCTCATTTGCAGGGATGCAGTGCTATTTCTTTAAGTACCGGAGGACACCTATGATGTGATCGCATGCGTGCACACCCACAGTTTAGTTCTGGCTCATTTCAAAGGTTATGTAACCGATAGCGATGCACCAATCGCCTCTAACGCCATCCGAATCCGTTTTTACCCACCACACACAGGAGTGAATGATTTTCATCCTCCCTCTACCAGTCCCTGTAGGCTGTTGCTTTTTAAATTATGTATTGCATTGATTGCATTTAAAAATGTACTTTAATGTTTAGAGGGGCTGCTTTCAGGAATTGTAAATGTTTCTATGCATGCAGTAATGTCACTGCAGCAAATACTGAAGCAGAAAAACTGAAAGACAGTAGTTATAAACATGAGAGGGCAAAAATATCACATCATGTTTTTTTTTCAGACAGGATCACGATCCACGATCTTATCACGATTCTTTTTCATGTTGGTTTTTAAGATTATTTTGCAAGTTACTGAACAGTACAAACTAATTCCTCTATTTAAATAAATACAGCCCTAAGGTAACAAAACACCATGACAAATTATGTTATCAAGTTTAATACTTTAAAGATTCTTTAAATATTCATCACTTATCTCTATTACTTTCCCACATTATCAGTTGTTGTGAAAAACTCTTCACGTCGGCATGAACTAGATCCACCGCGCAGCACTTATTTAAAAAGAAAATATGTCACTTTTACAGCTGGTTTGCCTGTTTATTACTGGTGTGTTGGCAAGCGATCCGACGCACGTACCGGGGGTTACATTAGGTCACCAGCAGCAGACAGAGCAGCGACACTGATCTGTTTTAACTGAATACTCTCTAGACAGGACAAGCTAAAGACACACAGAATCCATCAGCCTGTTTGTAACATATACGCTACCGACAGCGTTATCATCAATTCACCTGCATGTCTCTCGCTCCGTGTGTGGAGAGGCTCCACAGCGAGATCAGCTGGGAGCCTTCTTTCTGCCTGCTGCGCTTTTGAAAGACCAAAAAAACCAAAACCAGACCACTAAACGGTGGCAATGCCTGGCTGCTTAAAGTAGAGATAGTGAATTGATTGCATTCGGGGAGCAGCGCTGATCGTTCAGCAGCACACTGGGGAAACATTGAGCCGTAGAACTGCAACTGATAGAATGTGCACTGAAGCACGATAACGACCATCTCTCTGTAATGGCACATGGTGGAGATATTGTAATCATCAGTGGCGTAACGTAATAGTGATAGGTCCCGGTGCAAATATTTTAATTGTGCCCCCCCACCAAAATCGTTTGTAGTTCCAACCGCTGTTTGCAGCCCCCGCCCCCCTTAAATGGCACTTCCCTGTGAAAACCACGAAAACCCAGCAGGCTATGAGAAGCCAAACTGAGTTATCAAACAGGCCCTACACAGTATGAATGAATAGATGAATCCACCTGATCACACAACTTATACTCTTTAATATTGATAATATTCTTGCGGACCGGGGGGGTTGGGGAAGAGTGATGTGTTTTATAACTCCCACAACTCCCCGAATCCCGTTTGTAGTGTCACAAGTATCGTGATCTTTAAAGAAATATTTTGCTGATTAAAATCCAGCTCTGTCATCCTGGTGTGAACTCACGGGAGGCAGGGCCTACGGCGAGATCCCCCAGTGGGTGCCCCTTGCGGTCGTCATCTCGGCAGAGGGAAGCCAGGCAGCGCCCTTCTGCACACGTAGCCCACAGCAAGATGACACAGCTAGTCCAAAATCGGAAAAAAGCATCTCTTTGGATATTAAACGCACTGCACACTATTTCCTATTGAAGGAAGCTCTATTGGAGGCCTCTGCTCTCATCATCATTAGGTCTTTTATCTTCCCTACAGAAGAAACTCTCAAGCACCGTTTGTTTTTTATTCATGTTGTTTTTTACTCGCTAAGCTGCAACACACACACATCTAGTAGGTCAGAAAGGTGCAGCGCAGACAGGCCGTGCCAAGATCAGCGTTATTACATTATATATCGTTTCCTCGCGGCTCGGTAGCAAATGCTTTGCGGCTCGGTACCAGGACGCCGTGGTGTTTTTCAGACCCTTGCGCTAGAGGCCACACTTTAAGATGCAGAGGGGCCCTCTCTCAAACATTTACTAGGCTATTGCACACAAATTAATCTGGAGAAAAAAAACAACCTTACAGCACAGATAAGCCCCTGACAGCTCTGGGCCCCGGTGCACCGTCGATATTTACGCCTGTGCTAATCGTCCACCATCTAATATCATCATATTGCACACCTTTACATAGAAGTGTAAATGTGAGAGCAGTGTGTCTGGACCTGGTGTGCAGCAGGCTGTTGTGTTGTTGTGTTTACTGTTGATCTGTGAGAAAAAAACAACAACAAATTCATGTTAATCATTTTGAGTGGGTCATCGTGCGTGTTGATGGAAAAAGTCTACACAGAATGTCTGATGCTGCACTTTTATTTTGAAGGACATACATTTCTTTGTCATGACGGTAACGTGCACATTTGAGCATTTGTGACGCAGAAAAAAAAAGATCCACAAATTTATAGACGTCTCTTTCACCATGTAAGTCTATGGGAAAAAGTCTTTTTGGGCCCCATGGCATCACATGACGGCCGCCATAGTTGTAATACCACTGTTTGGCCACTATGTCAAATTGGCTTCAACGGTCGCCGCATTTCCCGTGGCCCTGATGTTAGCTCCACAGGTTTTGATATCTCCTTCTAACTTCTCCGGGTAACGAGTATCACTATTACACAACATTTAACCATGACTAGCTCGAAATCCACAAAACCAGCCTGAGAATGAAGAAAATCTGAAACGATTGCATGAGAGTCTATGGAGGAGAGCCGTATAGTCGTTGGACCCTGGTCGGAGCTTGCCGATGCTACGCTATGATTGGGCAGTCTGTGTTGGAGGGGCGGGACTTAGCAAAGGGTCAATTAAGTATCATCTCAATAAATATACTTATTGAGCAATATATTGGTTTTTTTTTGTTTTTGTTTTTTTAACTCAAATTCAATGTTTCTTTGAGTGATAATTTCTCAACAGTAGAATTGAGGCGCGAATATAATTACACACTAAGAATCCCTCTTGTGTACTAATCTTTTTCTGTACTCTGAATGTCCCATTACCTCCACGACAGTCCTGCATTTGTGAAGCTAACAGCTTGTGTGCAATTGCACCCTGGCCCTCTGCAATAATGGCTTGATGCATCCTGTTTCAGTCAATGGATGAAAAGGAGAAAATAGCTGTCTAATTTCATGTGCTTTGTACCCCACACTATGCAGTCATCAAAGCAATTAGATTGTTTTGCAGCCTCTAAACAGGATCAAGGTTAATGGAACCTCTCGGCTCCTGTGTGTCCCTCAAGACTCTGTTTGGGCATCATTTGGTTTTCTGTTACCCCTCTATCCTTCCGCTCTCATTTCCTCTCACCCCATCAGCTGTTTCTCTTTTATTAAGAGACTCTTGTCTCCTCTTACGTCTATTTATATAGCAGCCCCAGCAGCTTTGGATTAATCACTTCTAAGTTCTCTCACCGTGTTTGACAAATGCAGGTGCCAGACTCAAACCTGAGACATTACACCTGTGCAATTACACAAAGAAACTCCAGGATTATACTGATAGATGAGCGCTGTCTGCAGCTTTAGCTTTCCATAGTTTTCCAGTCACGTCCATTGTTGCTAACTATCACTCCGTTGTTCTCGGGGAGTTTTAACAGAAGAGGCACCCCCGACTCGTCAAATACCGACGCTTTGTCAGTGGCTTCAAATTATAGTGTCATTTCAAAATAAAGTTCCGTGTTCATAGAAACCGCTCGTTACATGCATACAGTTTACTAGGTTAGGTTTAGGAAAAGATCGTGGTTTTAGGTTAAAATATTTATGTTTCATACGTAACTTACATTTCGGGTGGAAACCTTGTATCTCCATATTTAGTAATTTTTATTTTTTCACTCATAAATCAATGCTATTGGTCAACCTTTATGTCTGTCTGTGGGTTTTACAAACATTCAACCAATAAAACTTATTAAAAAGACTGACGTCATCGAGGGCTGTCCTCGACTAAAGAAATTCTTAGTCGACTAACACTCTTTTGTCGACTAATCGATTAGTTGATTTAATCGACAGATCTGTAAAACTGAGTTTCTCCACAAAGAATCATGCCAGCTTTTTCTTAAGTTTGTCATTTTACAAGACATTAATTTCCGTGAAGAAAACTGAATGGAATTGTTATTTTTTTTAAGTTTGGATTATGATTCAAGGTATAAACTCACAGGATAAGGGCACTATACTATAAGTATGTATGATTTGTAAAAAAACAAAAAAAACAAAAAAAACAAAACAACCTTATACAGTGACTTGTATTAATAGTTCCTAAAAAACAGGAAAACTCATCTCTGATGCAATATTGACAGGAAATAATCTGCTCAAAATTCATCCAAAATAAACTGCTCGTGAGGCAGCGTCAGTATAAATCCGCCTGCGTTCGCGTATGCGTAGTTAAAAGCATCAGTTTACTCAGTGATAGAAAAGGGGTCCTTAAGGAAAAAGGTTGGGAACCTCTGGTCTAGATGACATAATTACTGGATTTTCTCTGGGAAAAGAAAAAATGTTGTAATGAACACTACAAACTGGGACCAGGATTGATTGATAATGTAATAAAATGACTGTACATGTAGTTTACGAACTCAAACATTTTTAAGATATTAAACAAGACATCTAACTTAATATGTGCGTATGGCTGGTTTAAAAGTGTAAAGTTTTTCAGGGCCGTCTCAGTGTGAGACTAATTCGCTAATTCAGGATTGATGGAGGTGACAGACTGCTTTGGATGGAAAATGCATTATGTTGACTTTGTTTTGATGTAACAGATGTTGTCAGTGATTCACAAAAGTCTGTTTTCATGTTCCCCTGAAGCTGATAAACAGTTTTAATTAATACATCTGATTGACACAGTTTCCCATGAGTGAATGTTTGTCAATGTAGAAATCAAATATTGTGAATTTTTGCATGAGACATCTGGTATATTTTCAGTCCTCGCCTGTCGTAAGAACTAACTTACTGATAGACTGATATACTTACTGATAGACTGCCATTTCTCACTGGAATTAAAGTACGAAGTACGCACAGGCACGGGCGGATTATGAGACAATGGGCACATACATGCAAAATGCCCCACCACTTCTCCTACATAGCAGGACACGCAGACTTTATAGTTGTTTAGCCTCTTTTTGTTGTTGTTTTGTGTCTTTTTGTAGCCGTTGCTGCACATCTCTCTGTGGGTTTGAGTCTCTTTCTGGTAATTTTGTAGTTGTTTTGTGTCACTTTGTAATTGTTTTTGTCTTTTTGTAGTTGCTCTCATCTGTGGTTGTTTCACCCCTGTTTGTGGTCATTTTGCGTCTTGTTGTGATTTTGTATCTCTAAGTAGTTACTTTGTATATCTGTAGTTGCTTTGTGTCTTTTGTGGTAATTTTGTGTCTCTTTGTGGTCATTTTGTGTCTCTTTGTAGTTGCTTTGTATCTTTTGTGGTCATTTTGCGTCTCGTTGTGGTCATTTTGTGTCTCTTTGTAGTCATTTTGAGTCTCTTTGTAATTACTTTGTATCTCTTTGTAGTCATTCTGTCTTTTTGTGGTCATTTTGTGTCTCTAAGTAGTTACTTTGTGTCTCTTTGTACTTGTTTTGTGTCTCTTTGTGGTCATTTTGTGTCTCTTTGTAGTTACTTTGTATCTCTTTGTAGTCATTCTGTGTCTCTTTGTTGTCATTTTGTGTCTCTAAGTAGTTACTTTGTGTCTCTTTGTAGTTGCTTTGTGTCTTTTGTAGTCATTCTGTGTCTCTTTGCAGCTGTTTTGCATCTTTTTGTAGTTGTTTTGGTCTTTTTAAGTCTCTGTAGTCATTTTACGTTGCTTTGCAGTCATTTGAGTGTCTTTGTAGTCAAGACATATCTGAGTTTGAACTTCCCGTGTGAAGGAAGGTGGAACATGTAATCAACAGTGTCCATTCTTGATAAAAAGCTCTGTTTTCATCATCAACTTTCCTCTGTCTCGCTTCTTTCTCTAACTGCTGCTGTCTTCCGGCGTCTCATCTCTCCGCCTGTGTGCGTTAAATGTTAGGGGTGTAACGATACATCGATCTGGATCGATATATCGATTCAATGATCGACAATCATCATCGACGCAAAGTGAAAATATCGATACATATCATCATCTTTAAGATGCACATTTACTTTTCCCACTTTATATTTATTCTTTTCATTTAAAAGAATAGTTTGTTTCTCATTTAAATATCTGGAAGACATCAGTAATAAAATTGTCAAATCATATTTTAGTTGCTTTTTGTGAGTAGATATAAATGTAACTGATTGTGTTAAATGGACAAATGATATCATCTCATATCGATCGCAGGCCCCTGAATTAAATCAAATCGTATCGTGGCAGACTTTGTGATATCAGCAAATATCGTATCGTTGTCCAAAGAATCGATATAATAACTTGTGATTTACACCCCTATTAAATGTCACTGATGTGAATACACAGATTTGATTGGCTGAGTAGCGTCCTGTGAGATGATTACAATGCATGCAATTGCCACTAAGCCAGTGCAGTGAAGGCTATGAAAGCTGCTCCTGTTAAAATAGAAAAGCTCTGTCAACATTTAATTATTCTCAATAATCTTTGGGTTATAGACCTGGGTCCAGAGAGGACGGTGTCTGGGTCTGGACCCGGACCGCAGTCAGTGACCTCTGGTCTGTGGTGTTGCACAAGGAGGGCATAATGGTAGGGTATAAAATGACTTGTTGCATTGGTCATGATGAATTTGAATAATTGTCATAACTACAACTTCTATATGTAGGCGGGTGACTTTCACGAATATAAAGTGCCAGCGTCAGACTAGTTAATTTCCTCATATGAATGGCTTCTCTCAGGGGAACATTAGCTGTTGACCTTTTGGTAAAAAGCTAACCAGGTGAATAGACCACTGATGATATCAGTCGCACAAAAGCTGCCCGTGTAAATGAGGTGCAAGAGAGGTGTGACTGTGGTACGTGACTGTGGCCTCTCAGCGAATTTATAGGCTATTCATCCTGGACATTATGTTGTGCTCACGATAGAGGGCTTGCTTCCATCATTCCAGGAAATCTCTTTTACCAGGTACAGAGATGAGTACTGCAAATTGCATTGCAGTTGCCTTAAAAGACTTGTGTGCAGTTCTTGACACTGTCTTTACTTTACAGACTCTGCACAACACAACCTTAAAGTTATAATGATGTTGCTTAAAAAGTCACAATTATTTAAATTCATCTTAAGAAATATTTAATATAAATACATTTCCTTTAACCTCATGGGAGGTCAAAGCACTCCCTTTCTATCATTTAAATAAAAATATGATTGATTGATGTATTTGCATATATTTTTAACTTGTCTGATAACATTTTACTACATTTTGTCGGGGCTCCGTACTCTGGGATCTCAGAATTTTGTCATTTGAATCAGATTTGGCTGTTCAATGCAAAGTTTTGACTATTCGTTCTGTGCTGTACATAACATAGTAATCAAGCCAAGTTAGCCCTCCGAGCTAATGCGTGCTAACTAAGCTAACTAAGCGACGTGCAACAACATATTTTGCAGACACATGGTAGCCTGTCAAAGATAAGCCAGAGAGACTATATTAAGTTGCTGCTGTAAATGCACAGACTCACGCTGGGATGGGACGCAGGTCCACAGTTGCATGTTGCTCCGCCCCCTCCTTGTGTAGCTCCGCCCCCCTCTCAGTGTGTTGCGAGCAGCGGCTGCACTCATGTCAGCAGAGAAAAAGGAGAAAAAGGCCGTCACTGCTGTTGCTAGGTAGCTAGCTAACGTTAGCTCTGTGCTGCTAACGGCTAACAGTTGCAGATTGATTGACGGGTGGATGTTGTGATATTATTGGTTGAATTTGGTTAGTACTTGCCGATGTAGGCACGCGTCATCACTTATTTTACAGGAAGAAAGAAATAACGGATTTTTATTGTTTTTTATATAAAAATGCAAAGAAATGCAACTTTTTTTAGCATACATTGTATGTATAAGTGTGCTGAGGAAGAGCCAACATTTCCTGATTTGGTTGCTTCACAATAAAAGCTTATAAATAACAAAATAACGGGGCACTTTTATTGTGAAGAATTTACAGGAAATGAAATGTTTTCTACTGCTCCTTTGACAGCTGCTAAATAACAACAGACGGGGTGTTTTCTGTGCAGAGCACCGACACATGGCAGACAATGCAGTACTCTGTGTTTTCTGTGACATGAAGAATACTTTTTAAAATACTAATGTTCAAAAATACAAACGCGGCCGTAAGACATGCCGCTGAAGAAACACCTTCAGGCAGGTAGCCTGAAAAAAAAACCCAAAAAACAACGGCCTTTCCTGCAGCAGAGAGCAGGCAAATTTTAATATTTTTCATAAATAATTTATTTAAATGAAATACTCTCCAATCAAAATGCTGCTTTATACTTTCTGAAAGGCTTCATGGAATCGCTGCAGCATCTGAAGGCAGCAGGACTGATACACTGAGAACTCTGCAGCCTCTGTGCCGCGCCATAACGCAGTGGCATTACGCACGGCCGTTGACGGTATTCATTAAATCGCCTCAAAGCGTAACCACGGTGATACAGTATGAACAGGATTTCATTATCACCTGCCCACTGCTGACTGACAGCAGACATTTACTGAACCAAACAGTTTTCATGTCGGCTCCATGGGAAGTAATCAACAGTGTTTGTATCAGTCCTGGATTTTATTTCCCCACCCGTGTGAGCAGAATCTGCCTGTAGTGAAACAAACAGCAGGTGCGCTCCTTTTGCAACAGCCGGAGCACAATCAGGAGAGAGGTGGAGAGGAGTATCGCTCTTAAATGGAGGGTAAAACATTTGCCGGCGGGAGGAGGCGTCACCTTAAACAAAGACTGGATCTGTCAGAGCAATCAATGTTTATTGTGTCCTTAATTTATGGTATTCACTGATGTCGCTGTCCTGCTAGCTGAACCCTGTTCAAAAAATCTGGCAGTTTAATAAAGTGTTGCTTGATAGTCTCTATGGAAAAAAAAAAGTGATGTGTTTATACTGACACTAAAGCCCTATTCGGACGGGATTTGTTTTGTTGGTAATTTGCTAGTTATTTGCGCAATCCAGTAATTTAAATCCCGTCCGGATCGCACATTTAGGTGTTTTTCCACCACCACCACCTGGTATTAATTCCAGCTGCAAAAACGTACTGTTTACTGTTACTGACCGTTGGTCCTCTGATAATTTTAATCCCGCCCGGATGCACGTTGAAGGCAGTGTCTGCGTATTTACACGGCATTTGCTCCACGTCGGGCTTATTTGCGGGGGATTTCAATAGAGGAGCTGTCATGGAGGACTTTCTTTATTTTGATGCATATGGAGGATCCTCTTACGCGCACCTAAACTCCGGTTTAGCAGCCCATAAGAAGAAGAATATCCATCAGACGAGCCAGGTCCCACAAGCTGTTACGATGGGCCATTGTAATGTCAGCTACAGGTCACTGAATCCTGCACACCAGACCAGCAGCGAGCTGCAGCGTGCGCTCTGCTGAACAACAAGATCCCGTAGAATGTCCTCTAGAACTTCAGCACGCACGCGCTGCATGGCCGATACAGAGAGATAACAGATTACTTTAAGCAGTCTGCAGGTTAAATTTCATCCGACCCCCTGTAATTTTGTATTGGCAAAAAGGCCGTCCGTTTAATTACTGAGGAGCATGGCTAATTTTTTATCACCCACTTCCCCCTGTAATACTAATCCCGTCGGAATAGGGCTTAACAAGCTGCACACCACATGCATGAACTGTAATAAACTGTAAAACCACAGAATGAATCGTCAAATCATAGTATTGAACAGCCAAATCCGAGTCAACTGACTCGCCCGGCGTTGTAATGGTACAGACCCACACACTCACA
>JAOVVB010162876.1:0-11588 GCA_028570985.1 Heterobranchus longifilis | reverse complement strand
TAAAATAAAACACCTAAATGTGTATTTTGGATGTTTTCTTTCCACTAGTCTGAAACAAGACGTGTTGTGATGTTATGGGAGCAAAATAGCCTAAAATCTCAAAACGCCCAAAATGTTTTTGCCTGCCGTGTCTTGTTTGAAGAGGTAGAAAATGGAGAATACCGTATATTATTTTGAAATGACTATTGAGTATTTCCAGCTAACACAAGTCATTTGTCTGGTTTCTGTGACCGACAGGTCCATGATGTGAAGTTCCAGGCTCAGACTGCAGAGGAGAAGGAGGCTTGGATTAAAGCTCTGATCGACGGCATCAATCGAGCAAAGAACAAAGTCTTCGATGAGGTAAACGTGTGTGTAACCCTCAAACAGAATCACAAGTGTCTGTTCATGTCAGTCAAACACACATTTAGCTCTTCAGTGGAAAAGTAAATGAACACGCTTGATGTTTTCACAGGTGACAGTTGATGAAGGCAGTAATTTAGAGCACGTTACCCGAACAAGGCCCAAAGGGAACCGTAACCGACGGCCACCGACCAGGATACACATGAAAGAGGTTTGTGTGTGTGTGTGTGTGAATGTGAGAATCCATTCATGTGTGTGTGTAATAACACAGTGTGTGGTTAGCTCCGTCGCTACAGTAAGTCTAGATTTGAATCTCAACTCTGTTGAGTTTCTTGTTCTTATTGGTTCAAAAACACACACACAGTGGCTGAATGTGTGAATGTCTGCTAAATGACTAAACTAAACTAAATCATTCCTGCTGATGATTTCATGTCAGATTGATATATTTATAGATTTTCTTTTGGTTCTGAATTTCAAAGCTCAAGACGCCTTAAATTCTAATTCTAATAATAGTTTATTTTACTGTCTGTGTGTATTGAGTGAGTACTTTTACTACTAATTTACTAATTATTACTAAATTTATATTAAGTATATTGTACTATATTTTGGTAAAACATCTGTCCTGATCTGCTTTACTTTGCTGTTAATACAAACTCCACCCTTCCATGTTGTCTTGATCTATTCTGGATAATGTACATTTATACATCATTATTCCTACTGCTTTTTACAACAAGCCCGACCATATTTGTCATTTGTCCCTACTCTCTAATACGACCCATACAAGCATAAAAATAGCACCCCTAGCATTTGGAGTAAATACGACACATATGAGTGTTTTTCGCCCTCACACCTAAACCGAAAAATATCTAATACCTAAAAAACGTGCGGTTTTAAACATGCTTTAACATTGTAAAAATGGACGTTGTTGCGGTAGGTTTAGGTTTAGGCAACAAAATAACTTGGTACAGTTAGAAAAAAAGGTTTGATTGGTCTAGGTTTGGGTTAAAAACACTATATTTATTACATTAAATCACTTCCGTGCATCCGCATCACGTGCAGCAAACGCTCTAAATACTTTCTGCCACGATATCTACAAACACTAGAGGGTGCGCCTACCAATAAAACATCAATATGGGTCGTAATTAGTTTAAACAAACAACAGCTGCTGTCGTTTAGCTCTGGAGGACAGTCTTTTTAACAGAAATATTGTTATTGTTAGTCTCACATAGCCAAACCTGAGAATGATCTAGCTGCACTGCTTATTATTCTGCTATAGGGAAAAAACATTCTGGCTTATCTGTATTTCTTTAAACCAATCATCAATCACTAAAACAGACAGCAGAGATCAGAGCTTTGATTCTCTGCTCAAACCTGATTGGTCTATAATTTCTCAAAATTCTCCTGGGCTTGAGTCGGGTTGGGTTCAGGCAAATGTTTTTTATTTTTTAATGCAGTCTGTGTCATGTCATGAATAATGTATGGGTGTATAACGTGACTGCCACCTTCTGGATATCTATTCAACTTACACACACGGATAAAAAATCACGACTGTAGAGAATATTGACATTTAACTATTGTCTATTGTTGATTTTTTTTTGCTGCTGTTTGAAAATCATGTCACTGACAGCGGGTGCCTAGAAAAGTCCAGAGACTCCCGACTCACCCATCCTGGAAAACCTGGAAATTTAGAGACTCAGTCTCCAGTCATGGAAACACCTGGAAATTGATTAAAACGACCAAATATCCTGGAAATAATCTATGTTGTCCTGGAAAATGTTATTTATATTTTAGCCCCTCACTCAGCTGGCCTACATAAACCTAGGTGTGTATTTTGTTTGAAACTGGACTTGTTGGTAGGATAAGGTGCACGGTGTGACACCTCAAAGCAGGTTAACCAGATGCGAAGGGGAATGCTCCCTTTTCATTTCGCTTCTCATCTCAGTCAATCTGCGGAACGGACTTGCAGCGATGTTTTCAGGCGTTACGTCGAGATTTTCCGGAGCCACAAGCAGAATTGTCAGTGAAGCCCAGTGGAAAAGAACCCTGCATCATTAAAAAAGGAGGAATTCAACTGAGGTTAAATTCAACCTACCGGTAAATTATATGACTGTGCTGTCCTATATTTTCAAGAAAAACTCCTGGAAATGTCCTAGAAAATGATTTCTTAAAAGGAGTGGGCACCCTGCTCCCGCCTCTCATTTATGAGGAGAAATATTAAACAATCTCTAATATGGCATATGACATGAACAGGCACATGTCAGAGCTCCTATCACATATGTTACTGTTACTGCACTGAAAAGGCAGCCAATGGTAGACTATACCAACAGTCTATATCCGGTGAGTCAGACTATTCACTAGTTTATTCCAGTTGCTGTTTTTGATCGCTGTTAAGTTTCCATCAATCAAAGTAAACACATTCATAATCCCTTCCCTTTCTGGTAGACTTAATGTGAAATATCTGTGCAGGAAGTGCTTCATTAACAGCAGCTTAACACTGAATGAAAAAAAAAATGGCTGTGTTTGGAAATCATTTGTGAATGAAAACTATTTCTGTTAAAAAGATTGGTGAGTAATATAACATGACTCCCCCCAGCCTTTTTTTTTTTTTCTTTAATATATTTTTTACCTTGGCCTTTATTAATAACCAGCTCTTATGTACAGCTTTTATTTGAGAATGTATGGTATATTGGTTTTTAATTTAATTAACTGCCTTGTCTGTATGATATATTTTTTTACCCTCTAGGTAGCTGTTGTGTCATCTGATGGTATCCTGCGTTTGGATCTTGATCTTGAGGATGCCATAATGCCTAATGGAACCCATCACGCCTGTGTTGATGGCACTAAAACCCCCAACAAGGCAATCAAAGTCCCATCTCCTCTGTCCAATGCCAGTGAAGCTGCAGAGAAACAGTCAGGGTCAAGTGCTGAGGAAGAGGCTCACACTGAGCCAGAGGTCAGTCCCCAGAAAAAGGTCATTAAACCTCCCATGCCCCCTACCAAAGAGGCTAAACCCAGTCCACCACCTGAGGATGCCCCCGAGAAGGATGATGGCCCAGAGAAAAAGGTGTGTATAATCAGAAGTGCCTGAAACCTGCATTCTTTCTACTGACCAGCAGGGGGAGACTCCACAGGTTGCAAAAAGAAGTCAGATTGTATAGAAGTCTACTTCTCACTTGATTTATTACCTCAGTAAACATTTTCTTCATCAGTTAATGGTCCCAATCGATAGTTTCAAGTCTTCTTTAATGCAACATGATGTTCATTTGGTAAATTATGGTCCCATTTAAAGTCAAATAGACAATAAAGCAGGGCATGCTTTAGGGCGTGGCTAGTCTTGTGTAGCCAGACCTATCTCCACAGCGCTGTGTCTGCACTGTGGGGGGTCTGGATTCAACAGCTTTCACTCTGGTATAGTGGAAAAAATCTCCCTGGCCTGTTTGTATTTCTTTAAACCAATCACAGTCGTCCTGGGCGGTACTATGCCCCAGCTGCAGCAAAGGTACTTTGAGAACCACACGAAGGGGAGGAGGGACTTCCTCTTACCGGGGTTTCCTCGCAGCGGAAGTAAGGCTTTATTACCGGCACTGCTATAGCAACCCAGACTAGGGCATGGCTACTTTGTGATTGACAAGTCGCTACTACTGTGACCTGTCAGTCATGATAGAGGCTTAGCAATGCATATCAATGGCTCTGTGTACATTTAAATAGCTGTGAACTTGTTTTGGGATGTTTCCGCTTTAGCTCTAGCTCTAGCTCTAGCGTTAGCTGGTGACTTAAGGGACCGGCTCTGTCACTTTAGTACATGCAGATGAACACCGCCAGCGCCCAGAGCTCCCCGCTCACCTGCCGGCAAAAATACGCCAGATGACACATGTCAGCCGGTTGAAAATTGGCATAGTTTCCCTCTTTAGCGTTTAGCCTAGTGCAGCGCCATTGAAAAGACACTACTCCAAATATGGTCATTTCTGGTTCCAAAAAAAACAAGATGGTACCGGCCTCAAAATGGTAGTCCACAAACCAACGGGTGACATCACAGTGGCTACGTCCACTTCTTTTCATAGACTTCAGTCTATGATAATGCTCTATAGCCTTTATACAATACAGAAATATTTGTGTATGTCTTTCTGTGTGGTTAAAATGGTCTGTAAAATATGATTTCATGTTTTTAAGGTCCTGAAGCCACCTATGCCTCCATCTAAAGAAGCCAAACCCTGTGCTCCACCTGTTGAAGAAGCTACAGAGGAGGCAGACGCTGAGAAGGTGTCAGAAAAGAATCCTGATGCCAAGAAAAAGACAGGTCCACCACCAACCCCTCCCAACAAACCCAGCTCCAGCAGCTCCATAGGCAACCTTGCAGAGGCCTCGCAGTCCAGGCCAAACTCCCACCCTCCTACCCCTCCATCCAAAGGGAAGAAACCCCCCAATCCTGCTGTGGAGCCAGAGCAAGGCACCGCTGATGAGAATAAGGAGAAGGAAGAAGTCAATAAGAAGGAGGCGGCAGGAACAACTGTGGAGACAGATGAGGCAGACCAGTCGATTTCTAAAGAAGCTCTACCTAGTGTCAGAGATGATGATAGTCCCAGCGCAGAAGAACAGGTTTCTGAAGAAGAATCTGAGACTATAAGAAGCGGCATAAACAAAGAGTCAGATGATGAGTTACAAATACCCACAGAGCCACTCAGAAAGAGCCCAAGTCCTCTTCTAACCCCCAAGAAAAAGCCAGACACGCAACAAACGGATGACAACACAACTGTAACGCAGACTAATGAGGAACAGGACCCTACCACATTACTGCAAACAGCCTCAGATACCTTAGCCGCTTCTCCTCAAGCCGAAGAGGCACTACCCAAGAGTGAAGTCCCCTCAGTAGTTGTCTCTTTG
Organism: Heterobranchus longifilis; assembly: GCA_028570985.1. NCBI lineage: Eukaryota > Metazoa > Chordata > Actinopteri > Siluriformes > Clariidae > Heterobranchus > Heterobranchus longifilis. The sequence goes on along the minus strand of JAOVVB010162876.1, from coordinate 6,365 downwards.
AACAACCCGGTCACTGACAGCCTCAGCCTGAGTCCACTGCTCTGTCACTTGCCCGGGGAGAAGAAAAAGAAGACGGAGGAGAAATCTGTAGACAGCGGTCAGCACTCAGACGATGACAGCGACGGCTCTGGGAGTGAAGACACGCTGGCTGCCTCCACGGCTGCGTTGAGAGGAAGCCACGCCGGTCTGGATGTGTTGGACGCCAACGAGGACGACATTCAGATAACTGTTAGGCCAACAAAGGTCCCGCCCAAACCTCAGATTAGACCAAAGGTCTTCCCGTGTCGGCGCTCAGAGCCCACTCCATCTCTCAAACCCATAACCAAGGCCAGGTCAGCCTCCATTGGAGATCTGCTGTCTGACTCTTCGGTCTGTATTCAGGCGAAACCGCATACCAGAGCTGTGGCCGAAGGCGACGGGGCTCCTTGTGATGATGTCAGGAAACTTGAAACTGAAGTGGCGCTGGAGATGGAAAAGACGAAGGAGCTCCTGAGCAGAGTGTCCCAGTCCCAGGGCGGAGGTGACGGGGAGGGCATGCCAGAGGATCTGCTGGCCAAGGCCATGGAGAAGCTGAAGAAAGCAGACCATGTCCTGAGGGAGGTCAATAAACTGAAACTTGCAAAGAACTCAAGAAACAGGAAGAGCTGGTGAATGTCGGTCATAGCAGATTGACTTGGTATTGACCATTCGCTAAACCCCTCTCCTGAACAGTGATTGTCCAATCACAGCTTAGCAACCTTAAATAGGCACAGCAAGCCTGTCAAGCTTTGGATTTCTCGACATACTCTGTGGTTTACATCAGGCTGAAGTAAAAGTGATATTCGGTATACAAAGACTTTGAAGGGTAGTGTCTTCTTTTGCCTTTCCAAAACTAAAAAACACACGAGCAAAAGTGTAAGGAATAGATTAAACAGTGTGTTTTGCTGCCTTCAGATGGAACTTGTGAGCTTGTGGTTACAACAGGGGAAGTCATGTACACGATATGCTTGGCGTTCAAGTCATGAGAGCACCGCTGCTAGGCAACAGAAATATGGACGCTAATATTAACGTTACTGTCGGCGTCGAGAAGCCACCGAGGCTAATGATTTAGCAAGCCAGCGAGCGAGTAAGGTAATGCAGGAAATGCAAAGGCATAATGACAGATGAAAAAGATGAGGCCATTGGGGAATATCAACATTTTTGTGAGACATATTATAAACTTCCGAACAAAAATTGTATACAATTAAAATTATAATATATCCACCAAAAAAATTAACTTCCATGCCCTGCAATTTCTGAATCGTTAGCAAACACGTCACAACTTTCAGAAAATGTCCACTTACGAGGTTGTGAATACCACGAGAGGGGGGCGTTCATACGGACTGGTAAACACGTTTAAAAGCAGCATTTGTCTGCTCTAATGTAAGAATGCAACGTAATCGTTAGCATGTCTGGCTAACTAGTTTACCACCTACAGTAGTAACTGAGTGTTACATCCAAGATCTTTCAAGTAGTCTATCCACATTACTGCCACATTACTTTCTGAGGTTACGGGTTAAAAAAAGAAGCCTCATCCACAACTAGCACATTCATGATGTAACATTTCCCCACTGTGTGGAGGCCGGTCCTGGATGCTATCAGAGTTTAGACTAACGTTAGCGGCTCTGTCCTGCTCTTTATTGGATTTGTGAACATTTACATTCCAGCAACGTCAGCCCACATTACCCAAAATAGAGTTCAGTTTGCCAGATACATCCTAAAAGCCTTTTCCTTTGTAATGTTAAAAGTGTTTCAAACTCGGGGACAGCGTTTTCGATCAACTTGTGTCAGAGCTAACGTTAGCCTGTTTGGCTAGCTGATCAAATCTGTCGTGACAGTGGACAAAAATCAACAGTTGCCGGTCCTCCTGCAGTCTTGGAGCCCATTGGCTATTGGTCTGACGAGTCTGGGGGCAAGGGCCAATATTTCTGTGGTTGCGGAGTAGCCAGCGGATATCTGCGTAACGGATAGGCCAAGAATTCCTCTTCCGATGGGTTCAGAGATTGCATTTCAGCCTCTTTTGCTCTCCACACGGACTGTTTACCTATATGCAACCAAAGCCCACTCAAATGTGATTGGTCAACACCACTCGGACTACAAACCAGAACTCTTCTGATACCAAAATCTTGTCCCATTTCCCGGCAGATTCTGCATTCATATGCAGATATCTGTTGATCGCAGTCTTCCTCTGACTGAAATCAAAGACCCACTGGTTCCTCGCGCCTCTCTAAAGGATAAACGGTTATAATTAATGGAGAGAATGGAAAGCCTGACAGGTGTAGCAACATTGGCTAAGGGGGTTAGAGTTTAGTGAACGATCAATTGACTTGGACTTGCGTAGAATAACAGAAATCTCATTTCTGATGGTCATGCAGCACATGCAACTGTTCGATCGTAATTAACTAAGTGCAATTATTTCTAGTTTAACCTTCTCTGCAGCTGAAGGTAATGCTTAATGTTCTACTGTGTATTTTATATTTTTGTTATATATAAAATATCTGACATTCTCAAGAACTTGAAAGTTAATTAGAGAATTAATATAATGACAAAACAGTACTGTCAATACATTGAGAACATGCAAAAAAGTACTAAAAAGTGTTAATACCAAATTACACAATTGTTTTAATAGTTTACTCTTCTTTGTGGATTCAAAAGGCCCTGTCTCCTATTTTCAGATACCATGTTTTTGCTGGCATTTTATATGAGGGAATTCATATTGTACATTATACTTTTACGACAGCCTATGCTGCTTATTGTTGATGAGGAAAGATGTACCAACCTAGCTCAGGAGATTTCTGAAATTAATCTTTTCAGACTAATCATGTGATTAAAGCAAAAATGAAGAACTGCTAGTCCACATAGAATGATTCCAGTTATGTTATTAATATGTTTTTCATACTGATAGTGTACATAGCACAGAACAAAGAGCTTGTAGCAGCCCCTTTGGTTCTCACTAACTCCTCTTACAGTTTGATTTTACATTAATTTGATTATATGAGAGATATGTGCTCCCACGTGATGTCCCTCACAGTTTGAATCATGAACCTTTTAGAATGTCCCCTGTTTTTGTCCAGTGCTTTGTTAAAAGATGTGATGGTAGTGTTTAAGACTATTTTAAATGTCACGCCATTTAGAGTATGCAAGAATATTTTCTAACATAATTTTGTACTATTTGATAAATTTGCTATTGCCCAAATAAACAAAGGGAAACTAACTGTTTAACTTTTGTGTCTTTAATGCAGTTGTACCTCTAGAAAGCAGCACAGAGATGCATTTAAAGAACACATTCTTACATCTTTTCTAATTTACTTTGTATTATTCTTTATTATTCCTTTTAGAAAGATCTGCTTTAAAACCTTGCCAACTTGATTTTAATCTGCACACGATTGATTTAATGCTGACACAATACTTTATTAGTTAATTGACAGAAAATTGACAACAATTTTGATAATCAATGAATTGTTTGTTTGTTTTAAAAGTAGTTTTTCAAGCCACAATGGCAAACATTTGCTGGTGTTAGCTTCTCAAATGTGAGGATTTGCTGCTTTTATATGCTTTATATAATTTTACATTGAATACCTTTGGATTTTTTTTTCTTGACGACACCACCTTGGACTTTGTGAAATTGTTAGTGTTTTAAATTGAGTTTTGTTTTCAAGGGTCAAGGGATATATACACGTACACACTAGGGCTGTGCTCGAAAAATCTATACGGAGGAACATAACAATACCACCTGATGAAAAAAAATAGAAGAAAGAAGGAGAGATAATAATAATAATAATAATAATAACTAATTGATAATGAAAATATTAGGGCTGTCCTCGACTAAAGAAATTCTTCGACTAACACTCACACATTTTGTCGACTAATCGATTAGTTGATTCAATCGACAAATCTGTAAAACTGAGTTTCTCCACAAAGAATCATGCAAAATCACCATTTTAAATCTTGTGTTTACCAAGATTCTTGTGCTCATAAGTTTCTTGGAAATAAGTCATTCAACATGAAAAAAGCATTAAAAAAAAGACTAATCAACTAAAGAAATCTTAGCCGACTAAGATCAAAACGACCAATTAGTCAACTAATCGACTAAGGGGACAGCCCTAAAAAATATCTGCACTACCACTTAGAAAATTGACCAACTCCAGTCTATGAAATTGACTATAAAGCTAGTACTTTTATTTTGAAGGTCATGAACGGAAGTAGTTAGTTTTACTCTGTGTGGCTTGCCGTGAATAACTGTAGGCTCAGCGTCCAGCCTCTTTTCATCTGCTGAAAAATAAACTACAGCACTAACGTTACAATGAGAGAGGTGGAAGCAAAGAGCCAGAGGCGTCTTTAAAACAGCGCAAAGATGGAGGACGACCTGGTGTCGGAGGATGATATCCGTAAGTATCACCCAGATATTTTCAGTGTGTTTCAGGGAGCGACCTGTCGTCTCAGCAGCAGGATGTCCGTGTTGACCAGAGAGGGAGAAACCTTACTACTTCTTCAGCCAACACTGTGAAAGCTGTATTAGTTTTACACGATGTCAATATCCGTTTTCAATAAGACGTAAGGCTACGTTTTAACTACAATATGCATTGTCTGTTTGTTAATTAATTAAGTCAGTATGCTACTAAGTGAATGTTCTCCCCATATGAATTACCAACGTCCATGATAGCCTCCATCACAGGAGGATTTCCATCTCATGTCTGTCACATTGTTTATGTACACATGGACCGGACACACTGCCAGCATTAGAGCTGCAAAGATGAATCCATTTATTGTCAGCTATTAAATTAAGTTGCAACCATGTTGATAATTGATTAATTGGTTTGAGCATTTTTGAAGTCAAAATTCTCAGATTCCAGCTAAATGTGAATATTATCTGGTTTCTTCTATGACAATAAATGATTGAGGACATAGTCTTGGGCTTTGGGAAACACTGATTGACTTTTTTATTTGACATTTTATTGATTAAAAAAAGGTGGCACCCTCATACATTTTTTTCAAATGTGTGGCCAAATGGGGCTGCCTGAAAATCTTGGGGTGGCACACCAAAACCAAAACCCAAAACTGAATTTGCCCCTTTGAAAATGGCCATGCCAGTTTTTCTCCCACCAAAATATATAGCCTAAATGGGGCATTATTTAGCCCCCTTCCTTTTTCCTTAAGGGATCCCTTTTCTATCATTGAGTAAACTTGCTTTTAACTATGCGAAAGCATGACGCTGCCTCACATATCCTGCCTCCGTTTTGTCTGTTCATTGTGTACGTACTCAGAAATTAATGCAAAGGGATGTCTACGCCAATGGGTGGTGAAACAGCAAGTATATCTCCAGCTTTAGTGACATATTTTATGGATATTTCATATTATATTCAATGCATAACAATAGCAATACAGAACAACTGATAAACTGTACAATTAATCCCAATTGTGACACAATAACTGCAGGAAGTTTGTGTAAAATGAGACATTTGGATGAATTTTGAGCAGATTATTTACTGTGAATATTGCAGCAAGTTTTCCGCTTATTTTTAGAAACTTCTAATACAATTCTCTGTATTATGTTTTTTTTAACAATCATACATAATACTGCCCTTATCGTGTGAGTTTTTTTTAATGTTTATATCTTAAATAATAATCCAAACTTTAAAATTGAGTTTTCTTTACAGAAATTAATAAAATCCGGAGATATAGGCCAACTGTATTTTTTTTTTTAAAACGTTGTCTTACACCCCTTAAAATCAAGAAGGCCTCACAACCCCCTGTGAAGCTTTGGTGACCCCTAGTGGGGGTCGGGCCCCCCAGGTTGGGAACCACTGCCTTAGATCGTCTAGTTTATGACAATATCTTCTATCTTTAAAACGGAGCCCGCTGCAGCCTCTGAAAGACAGTAATGCTGGTCGAGCTCGCCAACGGTGGTGGTTCTCCAAATGGTTCTCTTAGGGTTAATTTCATTTGATGGGGGGCCAGTGGGGGAGCCCACAATTGTAAGGAGCCCCGTGTTTTTGTAGACCAACCCCAAAGTTATCATCGACAAAAAGCCTATGGCATTTTTCCACTGGATTTTGGATTATTGCAGAAAATAAGCTCTGTGGCGAACACAAGTTTATGGTTTTGTTTAGCAAGATAATCTCTCCATATGAACACCACTATTATGATTTTAGGAGCGTAAATGCAATCGGCAGAAGTAAAAGGCTATATAGGAACTACTCAACGGTCGCATTCCCCCGTTTAATGTCCTCGACAACCTCTGTAGTCTCATTTAGACACTTGTTAGCAACTGCCTTTTTAAACACAGCTTCCAAATTCACCAGCGGGGTATTTACCGACATATTATATTGTAGAACAAAACATTAAAA
>JAOVVB010162848.1:0-11588 GCA_028570985.1 Heterobranchus longifilis | reverse complement strand
TGTATTATATATATATATATATATATATATATATATATATATATATATCTACATCTATCTATCTATCTATCTATCTATCTATCTATCTATCTATCTCTCTCTCTATCCTCCCTGTTGTGATCAGATGTGTGGCTGCACTCTTGCAGCAGCAGTCCTGCACACTATAGCAACATAATGTTAGGCTGTCCCCTGCAGGTGTTTGAGTGCAGAGACTGTACATGTGGGAGCTAATGCACTGATTTATCACTGGTTGCCATGTGGCCTCACTAATGTTATATATTAGATTCCTAATTGACTTACTTTTGTTACACTCATCTGAGAACCACCGTGCTGTAGTAGTGGTGTGTGGTAAAACTTAATTGAAAAAACTAAATGAAAAACCAACAACAGTGGCATAAAATACATGTTCTCTGTTGTAAATTTCCAAAAATAATCTATGTAGTAAATGCATTAAGAATAGGTAAATTTTTCCACTTACACTGGTGAAAAAACATTGTGCAATTGCATGCACATTATATTGACACTTTATGGAACAGAGGTCAGTTTCTGTGGTAAAAGATCAGCGCAGAGCGACTTTCACTGCATCTTTACACATATGTGTCATATTGTTGTCTGTCTGAAGTATTGCATTAGGCAGCAGGACCCTGACTCACACAATACAAAATACATGATGATGTGCCTGAAGTTATCATCATTATATGAATTATCATACTGCCTGAATATCAGACAGACAGCAGAGAGTCTACAAGGGCAGGATCAGTGTTTGAGCGTGTAGAGACTTAAACAGTTTGTGGTTTAACATGGTCCATCCAATTATTACACCAGCAACATGACATGGGAGTTGTGCGCCGCCTGGCAATCAGACTCGCATTAGATGGAATGGAAATCACAGACAACATCACTGCCCCGGCACTGCAGCACGCAATCATCTCTATCACCTTAGTGACAAGTTGATTGCCAGGTAATCTGTGGCCTTAAAACTTAATGATGTCAGCAGATCTCAAACGCCAGTAATGAAGAGGTGGATACAATTCTACTAAAGCAGTTGTGTGTGTTGGAGGAATTTCTTTGGTTTCGTTTTGTCAGTGCAACATAGTACACACAAGGGTGTAACAAAATATACAAACATTAACACAAGACATATGAAACAGACGTTATAGTTTGACATATGGCACAGGTTTTTAGCTGTTTTTTGTTAGTCGGTGTAAATCTTAACTTGTCTGTATTGTATTTCTGTGTTCTATGCGATCAATGTTCTATGTTGTCAGAGACTGACTGAACTCTATCGTGCAATATATATTCATACCATGCAACATGTCAGACTGCACCACATTGTTTTACATTGCCGTGCAATATGACCAGAAGTCACACTCAATCACATTGTTGCTAAAAGTGTGCTGTTTGTTTACTAGCACATCAGATTGCACCTTGCACTGTGGGTATACTCTAAATGGTAATTGTTTTTAATAGTTTGTTTTAAATAGTTTTACTGTTTTAATGTTCTACATTGTTTTGAATTGCTACTATATAATGTTAAAACACAGAGTGCCATAAGAATGTTGTTGTGTTGTCTTGCACAGCAGTATAATGACAATAAAGCTTCGTATCATATTTCTATATTCAATTGTTCAACTGTATTTCATGTCTGTTTTTTGACTTGTATTTTACTTGCTATTTTTGCCTTTTATTGTGAAGCACTTTGTGACATCTGCTCTTGCAAAGGTGCTGTATAAATAAACGCATTACTTTTATTGTACGTCTGTATTGTATTTCTACGTTCAGGACCCCAGGAAGACGAGAGGCACGCTCATGTGCTTCTAATGGGGATCCTTAAACAATAAACTCCACAAACGTATTGTTATCTTTTTTTATTTTTTTTTACTCAGCTCATTTACTTCTGTCTGAATGAATAGACTGTAGTGTCTGCAGCCTGCGCTAAATGCAGCATCTATAGAGTTTTACCAAATCACACCGCCAGAGTAAGTTTACAGCTGACTTTCAGTCTTTGACATTTTATAGTATGCTTTTTATTATACTGCAACATGTAATTTAAAGCACTTTCTGTACTCCATGCTACAGTACTGCACAGACTGATTTAAATACAGTTACTGAACTCTATTTCTTGAGGACGACCACTCTTCTGCCTGAAGTTCATTTTCTTGAATCATTTATCTATTTCAAGACATTAAAGTTAAATCGCTTTATTCACTTCAGTATTGCTTACTCACTATGGCCGACTCTTACATTCCATTAGATTAACTGAGCAATACAATATCAATTATGCTCACAAAGTGTGATTTGTTGGAACAGGGGTGTGTGTGTGTGCGTGTGTGTGTGTGTGTGTGTGTGTATTATTTATATACAAAATATATGTGTGGTGGAGTGGTAGAAATCATTACAGCTTCCTATTTAGACTGCTGCAAAACCAGCACAGCAGAACAGCTACAGAGTCTGTGCTTATTGATCTGGATGTGATTTAATGCTTGGCATACGACTCTAATCTTTTATAGGACACAGCGAGTAGAACAACTGCACTATAATTAAGTTCAATTTCGTGAAGGAAAACAACGTCTGGATGGTATGACCTTTACGCAGACTTACACCACTGTTAGTATGTTATTTGATGATATGAGTTCCCTGCCAACTGAGGAACGATCCAATTAGTTTCACTTCACTTAAACACAAACTCTGATTGTTTAAATTTAATTCTTACAAAACCAGAGGTGTGGGTATATCAACAACTGTAAATACAAATTGCAGCCTGCAATAAACTACCTGAAACTAAGTTCTCCATACTATTAAACCAGATGAGGGACTGTATGGAAATTATTGGTGTGGTGAGGGGCCTTGTGTTTCACTTTGTAAAAAGAAAAAAAAAAAAAAGTTTGATGTCAAAATCAGTGTTAGATTGGTCAATCCTGCTAAATCACATACCTCACTTTAAACCTTAATATCTTAATGGAACTTCTAATGTGTGCCACCACATTAATAAAACCCTGATACAGAGACATGACTGTTGTTCTCTGCATATGGTGAAGTGCATCTTTCTGAACCATGGCGTAAGTTAAAGTTTGTCTTTTGTATGTAACTATAGTCTGTCATTGCCAGACCTATCTCCACAGCACTGTGTCAGCGCTGGAGAATGATCTGGCTGCATGACTTATTTCTGCTATCGGGGAAAAAAAGCTTGTTTGTATTTCTTTAAATCAATCACAATCGTCTTGCGGGGCGCTAAACCCTGATGCAGCGACGGTGCACTTGCAAAACAGTTAGCGGAGACAGGGTAGGAGAATGCCGCGTGACAGATGCACCCAACAGCCAACAGGAAAGTTACATGAAGAGAGAAACTTTGTTGATAACATTATCACTAACCGTTCAGGGTGTCACGATTCTCCAAATCCATGATTCGATTAGACTTTCAATTTTAAGGTCACGATTCGATTCAATTTATGATTTAAACTTTGTTTAATCGTTGGTTTTGACAACTGTCATTGACATTTTCAAACTCTTTAAAAAGACAGGCTACATGGTACCAAGTGTGATATGACTGCCATTTTTTTTTTAAATGTACTACACAAAGGCCATATGGGCAAATTTAAATAATGTATTGATCCTGCTTTTGATGTCCCTAACTGAAATTGAAAGCTCATTTCGATTGATTTTCGATTTAGAAATGAAATTGTGACGCCCCCACTAAACGTGTTAAGAATGAAGATGACATATTTGCCATTTTTATTACACCTTTCTCTCTGCCTCTTAATGAGCTGGTTTGATGGTACAATTTATTCCAGTGTGACTTTGCAGCTTCTGAGGATCAATAGAAGACAGCGACTGACTTTCAGGATGAAACAATTTCCCTCGGTGAGAAGTTCCCGAGCAAATATCTGACAGCATTTTTCAATAAGTATTAGAAGTCTTTAGGAGAGCATTCAGGTTACCATCGCACGGCCTGCTCAGCACACCTTGGGCATGCTTCCCATTTTCCACCGTGGCAAATGAGATCTGCTCAGGGAGTCCCTCACTCTCTGTCTGATACTCAGCCTCTTTAGCAAGATTCAATTGAGTGGAAATGATAGCAGGTCTTTGCAGAACTTCCTATGGAGTTTAAGTAAAAATGGCATTCATGAGGTGTCGACCATATGGTGGCTGCAATTAATAGCAGGGTGTTGTTCTGGCATTGGTCCAAGAGACCAACATGATCAATGCGATGAGAAACCACAAACTGCTGCGCTGTTTTAAGTGATTGTAGGTTGGATTTAAAATATACTAATGTGTCTAGTGTGACACGTAAAAACAACCACAGACAGAACAAACATGTTAAACCACTTGTCTATACCGATCTATCAGTCTGGAAACTTAACCTTGTTTTATATATATATAGCGATTGCTTGTTATAACCCACAGAATTATGCACACAAGTTGTAAGCCTGAGGGAGCAGGGTGGCCTAAATACAGACATATCCAGTGTTACACATAGCTCTGTTAACAAAGAGCACACAGTTGCAATAAGACACATCAGACATCCACAGTATTTAAGTCGTCAAAAAGGCAACATCATTTTACTCAGTTGTAATCATTCTTTAAAAATCTGTCAAAAATTTGTCAGACAGATGCTAACATAAATATAAAAATCGATGAAGCTCTCAGATTTGCACAGCGTCTGCATCACGACTAACTACTGAGATCTGAATCCAGAGGATATTATATTATATGTCCTTGTCATGACTGATGTGTGTTTTTTACGTGTTGTCTTGTGTGTAACAGTTATGTTTAACCTCTGTGTGAATTTCTTGAATGGAACAGCCTAAGGATGCACAATAAATTTCAGTGTAAAGTGACAATAAAGTTGTACTACATTTCATAAAAAGCCAGTGATAATTTCTGAAGCATTCATCCAGTAAAAAGCAGAGCTGGGTGTGTATTTATTTTGTATGTATTTTTGTTACTCCTTTTGTTTAACAGTGTATTAATTCATATAATAAATGCTTTAGGGACTGGAACTCCCCTTGTTTATTTAGTAAAAGTTTCTGCTTTGGTGTCGTTACACGGAGTTGGAACCTGTGAAATTGATGTGGAGCCTCGTGCGCGGCTCCGCATTTCACATTTAAGATGACATTAGGGCCAAAGCCTGCTGGGAGAATTGAAAAGTGCAGAGCGGAAGTGCTTTGATGCATGCGTGGCCTCATTTTCCTCGGGCAGATAACGTAAATGAGGGTTGGCACTGGGTAATTAAAGATGAAAAATCCAGTTGTAAACAATGTCTTCAAAACCAAACAGTGAACTGTGTCAGTAGAGCCATTATTTATTCTTGGTCGGGGATCAAGAGGGAGCAAATACAATCTAATAAAGTGTGATAACGTGTTGCTCGCTCTCCTGGATGCTCTGCAGATCAGACTGCAGCAGACTTTGCTTTAATATCACAACTTTCATTCAGCCAATATCATGCACAGAGGGACGACCAGAGGGAATAATGTGCAGTGGATTAACTGGGATTAATAATGCATGAGCCAGAGCCAAAACCAAAAACACAGACAGTATGTAACATGCCCGCCTGAAAAAAATGGCTCCCAAGAGAGGTTTTATCTGTAACTTAACAATAAAAGTAATGCCCGTAAAATTCTTGAGATGAAATGATGATATTGTATTTTGTGTTATGGTACCCACAGTCACGGCTGCAATAAGTGGTCTGAAGCTCCCCAGAAAGGTCAGCAGATAAAAAGAGCATGCCAAATGCTATAAAACTCCACGATAAAACCTTTCATGTTTCAGTCTCCTAAGGATTTCTATTTATGGCTCAACATAGAGTTTCAGCTACAGTGAGTCTCTCAACATGCCACATCTTACAATACAGCCTGTCATTTTATTGTTCTTCACTTGAATATTGTTTGTCTGATCTTCACCATTTGAATCTTAAAGCAGGGTTCCTACACATCATCCAACCAGGATTTCTATTTTAGGATTGTCAAACCAGCCGTCGTAAAAAACTTGCATTTACACAGCGTGTCCGTTCAAAGAGGAAGCAAACTAACCGGTGCTGCCTTCTGTATACTCCTATTATTTTCCCTTAACATATTGAATAAATAATATTATTGCGCCCTGCGCCACAGCATCTGTGTAGCCTTGTTTATTCACTGTATCCATGGAAACGATGAAGAACGCAGCCATAAAGGTTTCCTTAGACAGAAAAGATTTATTGATTTTCTGACAACTACATCACTACTGAAATCAAATTCCATACTTTTCCATACCGCATAGGAACCCTGTTATACATTTTACTTCTCGTCATTAGAGGCAGTTCTGATGCTGTTATATTGAGGTTTAAGTTTCAGCCCAAAACAAATATGTTCATAAGCAGAAACAAAGAAATACCTTAGGAAGTGCAAGCAGACAAAACAGATAATTGTGATAATTTGTGTACAGAGCCAGGGAGTTGATCAGTATAAGAAAGTGTTACAGTGTTGAGTACAGAGGCTGCTGTGGGCAGAAGGAAGCACAACATACCGTATTTCTTTGGAGCAGCTGAGTGGACAGGGTGCAGATGTTTCCGACTGTGACACCGGTTTTAGCGGACAGCTCCGAGTAATCAATCCGTTACAGCATGTCCACCCTACAGGTGATAACTACAGAACCTCCTGGAAGATGGAAACTGTGAATATAATTAATGTACAATTTATTATATTGTCTGTTTTTTTCAGTTCTCTACTAGATCTCAGCTCAACTCTACGTGTGATAGCAAGTAGACATCACTGTATTGTAAGGGGTTACAAGATCTTTTAACACAATTTACAAAACTTCTTTCTTTGAGGTTATTTTAATTTCTTTTCCATATCGGTTTAAAATATCTGACTTTGACAAGGATTGCATGTGTTTAATGCATAAAGTGTTCATGTATCACTGCATATGTAAGAGTTGCTCTGTGTGCCTATTGTGACAAGAGTCTACAGCCATGTTACTGTAGAAACTCTCTGAGGCTGTAAAGCTAAATGCTAACATCAGCATGCTAACATGCTCACAATAGGGTGCCCCAGTTTGTAGTTCTAAATAGCAGAAATTAGTTAGCACTTTAGCACTTCCGGGTCCCTTTGCCTCAATGGGTTTTTTGAGCGTGTTTTTGGTTAGACGTCTGTAATAAGGTCTGTGGTTCAGAAATTTTAACATTTTGTTGTATGACATAAAATACATTGCTAAATACCCTGCTGGTGCATTTCAAAGCTTTTACGCATGTTTAAAAAGGCCGTTGCTAACAAGTAGCTAAATGAGACTACAGAGGTTGTCGAGGACATTAAACGTCACCGTCAGTTTAGTGGGGTCACGGTGACGGGCGACATTTGACTGTTGGGTAGTTTGTTTATAGCCTAACATTAGCTTTTTACTTTTGACGATTGCATTTACACTTCGAAAATCTTAAAAATGGTGGTGAAATTATCTTGCTAAAATTCCCATTGGCTTTTTGTTGCTGGGGGAAAGTCTGGATGCGGGAAAAAAACCTGGCCTGTTTGGATTTCTTTAAACCAATCACAATCGTCCTGGGTGGCGCCGTGCCCCAGATACAGTAACGGAGCCTCTGAAAAATAGTGTCGGAGGGAAACCTGTTTTGGTGGAACACCTCCACGAAAATGATGTTAAGATATTCTCTGTAGATCTTTACAATCATTCACTCACAGAACAGAGCAGCCCTGCCTTATTGCACGATCCAAATCTTCAAAACATTTTCAGCGTGTAGGTAGAGAGGTCAGAGGTTGTTAGCACAAAGCTGAGGCTAATGGAAACGTCATCAGTTTTGTATGTTGTAAGTCCTAAATCAAAGCATTGATCACCCATAGAGCCGTGCAGATAGCATGGCTAAAAACAAAGCTGCTAATAAAGAAAGACACTTCTTGGAAAACACACTTAATGGATTCACCCGTCCAATGAACACATTCAGTTTCAATTTTGTGTGTTCATCATTTATTCAGTTGACAGTATAGTGCGTTATAATCCTGCAGAAAATTGAATTGTGATTTAGTGAATGGAACAAATTTTGGCCCAGTCTTGAAAGTAATTTGCTAAATACTGGACACATTGTTTATGGGCTTAATGAAGAAACTAGTGTATATATGCCACCTGGCAAATTTAGTGCAAAGATAATTACGAAGCTGTGTGCACTACTGCTCAGTGACAAGTTAAATACAGTAAATGATGTGTACTGTATATGCCTTCATAAAGTATTTAACCCACATTTGACTTTGCTGCATTCTAAGTGTTAAAGCCTAAATTCAAACTGCGACCTGTATAAATATATATACTGTACATTTATAGGTTGGAACTCTGCCATGGAAGTACTTATAGATAATTAACAGGATTTTAAAATCAATTTGAAATGTGCTGAGAGACAGCGTTAACAGGCTTTACCACAACAAGCACGAGTCTTCTTAGTGAGGAGACTTTGTTTGGAGCCTGGAGGCAGAATTTCAAACAAACTGAAGATGATTTAAGGGCAACTGTGTTACGCAAGTAGAAAGTGCATCACAATAACCTAAACAGGTTGTGACAAAGGCATGCGCAAGAATGAGAAAATCCTCGAATAACCCAGCTAAAGCTCAGTGAAGACCCGGGATGACTTAAGATACTTTAGCTGATCACAGTCAGTCCTCATCCATCTTCACTAAGCTGGAGCAAATCTGCAACGAATAATGGGGCAAAACCTTCAAATGCACCAAGATGATGCAGACTTATAACTGCACTCATAGCTCATGTTGCATATAAAAGGCATTCAGCACTGAACATGTATCTGAATGAAATACTGTACTTCTGTATTACTTTTCAATAAAGGGAAATAGTGTGATGAGCCAAGACGGGCCCATTATCTAGTCCATTCATTCCAGGTCAGACGCTGATGTGGCGTGTTGCTCTCCCATTCAGTGGGGATAGTGTAACTGAGGCTGCAGCTATAATGATTATTTTCATTAATGATTAATCTGCTGATTATTCCCTTGAATTCTCATTCAATTGTTTTGCCTATAAAATGTCAGAAAATTGCCCGTTATAATTTCCCACAGCCCAAGGTGACATGTCTTATTATAAGCTCCCTACACATGATCGGCTGTAAAAAACGCTCTGCGCTGGCCGTGCCATTGTTTTCCTGTGGGGGGAGCGCTGCTGCCCGACTAGACAGAGCGCCGCCACCGCCGTGCATTGCACTCAAAGTTGAAATTATTTCAACTTTGACCTAGTTGCGCTGACCTTTCAAAGCGGTTTTGCTCTTATCGTGTGTAGCCGGCTTAACAATCCAAAACTCAAAAGTATCCAGTTTACTTTCATGTATGACAAATAAAATCATCAGATACTCACATTTGAGAAGCTGAACCCAAGAAATGTTAGTCAATGACTATTTAATTACCAAAATCAAATGACTGTCTAATTCTTTCAGCTCTGATTGTTTAACAACACAAGCTTGCCAGCTACTCTCCCAAACTGTTGGCATAGCAATCACATTGATGCTTAGAGAGCATGACGTCCTAGATTTATATCTGTTCTATGATAAATGTGCTGCAGACTTCATTCCATTCATTTAAAATCACTCATCAATCTTTTACATGGTGGGAAAACCACAAGTTTATGCATCATTCCCTAAAAGATCCTACGGTTGTACTGCACAGTTTAATGTTACCTATTACAACATATTACCTGTTTCCTAAAAAAATACATTCCCATACAACTAAACTGCATTCTCAATTACATTCATTTTCCAGCGACCAACAATCGCCGTTAGATTTAGGTAACAAAACTACTTGGTTAGGTTTAGAAACAGATCATGGTTTGGGTTAAAATGAGTAGGTTTGTTACGTAGGATACAAACAAGTTAAAACAAGTCAGCGCTGACGGATTTGTGATATGTCAAAGACAAACGTAATCCGGGAGAAAATACATTTCCCTTGAAATGTAATTGAGAACACGGTTTAGTACAGGAACATACTCCAACCATGGGGCACAGAGCAATCTGTAGTCATCCAAAACCTGCATATGCTATGAACAGTTTTTCAATAATAATTTCATGAAGATAAAATGTTTGTAAAATCAGTTTAGGTGAGTTTATCTTCCATCTAATCCTTCCTAATACCTAATATTAGCACAAGGGAAGCTCAAGGCAATATGTTTTTATGTCGAGGAATGAATCCCAGTATGTTGTAATCATTAGGCTCATTTCTTCAAGTCAAAAACTGAAAGGTATTTATTGTTTGCAGATGGCAGAATTGCTTCGGCATACTACTTTTTTTTTTTTTTCTTCGCATGATGAAAAACTGTGATAATTCCTAATTGAAAAAAAGTCTATTCCACTGGGGGGGAGGGGGGGGGGGTCCTCTTGTCCATTACTATATCGAGTATGTAATTAAACTGTCATATGGCGATCCTCTCAATCAGAGCAGCAACTGACTCAAATTATGGTTTGTAGAACAGATTGCTCCTCGCAAATGGAGAAAAGGATGAAAGTCTAAAAATCTGGTAATTAGGAAGTCTTATTTGAACAGCACGTTGGTAACCAGAGGGAGCTAAGGTGCAGCAGTACAGAATATTAATGGAAATTTGATTAAACATTCCCACGTCTTCAGCTGAATATCCCACAGGCAAAGCGCTTACAGAACAAAACAAATTAGCCAGGCAATTTTAATTATCAATGTTCTGTTTTCTCTTTTTCTGCCTGATGAGATCTCAACAACAGATGTTCTAAAAGGACAGAACTAACATTAGACTTTCTGCCCTTTGGCTGACTTTGCATTGATGTTCTCCGTGGTTCATACATTACCTCGAAAACTGTGGAAGTAAACTTGAGTCCACACACACTCTGCGGGGTATTTCATGTGTTAATCTAACGTTTTCAGTGTTATGCCAGATATTCAATTACAATATTCAGAAAACAAATTGTGAATATGGCTCGAGAGTGCTGCAGTTGGGTTTTTTTTTTTTTCCATTCTGCTTATGCATGTGATGCCAGTAGAAGCTGATCCCAGTCTAAATTGCTTGTAATCTCATCCAACAGCAAAGCACTTTTTGAATGCAATGTTTACTGCCAACATTTCCCAATGCTCCAAACACAAAGAAACAGGGGACTTCTGATGTTTTTGTAAATGCATATTCAATGCTCAGAGGTGTTATTTATGCATAAGCTCATTAAATACTAAAACTGAGGTGGTGCACAGGAGGCATCTGTGACACTGATGGAGATATTAAGATACCGATGCCTTATGAATTAGGGACAAAATATGATGCTGGTTGCAACCTACACAGATACACATAACTTTTATATTTAGACCGAGGGATTCACACAATTTTTTTATTATATAAGATAATGTAAGATCTTTTAAAACAGGTGGGCTACAAGTCTGCAGGGGAAAACAGGGAACATTTGGAAAGGTTTTTTATATCTGAACAAGCAGATGAGTGCTCTTATGGTTATCTAAAAAAAAAATGGTAGCATTAGTAAAAGGGCATGTCAAATATTTTGCACATGTGTTAACCACATTAGTCAATAAGAATAATGATTTGCACACCAACTCAAATTATATTTTTAGCAGATCCAGGCCTGGATTTAAACTTTCGCAGCTAATTGT
>JAOVVB010162827.1:0-11588 GCA_028570985.1 Heterobranchus longifilis | reverse complement strand
CCTATAAAAATTTACATATCAAAAATATGCACACACATGCTGTGTAAAAAAAAAAAAAAAATATATATATATTATTATTATTATTATTATTATTATTATTATTATTATTATTATTATTATTATTATTATTGTTATTATTTTATTTTATTTTATTTTTTAATCCTGACTTTGACTTTTGACTTTTCATGTGATCTAAAATTTTAAATGTTGTACTGTTAGATACTTGCCCAAAGTATGTCCGTACCAAATTTCAGGACTTTTTAGACCAATCAGAACAAATGTTGTGACATTTTTCCGTATCATACTAAATAGTCATTCAAATGGGTTGTTTCTGACATTTTCTACTCATTGTATAGCTGGAACGGGAGAGCTGCCCTAACTATGTCCATGACTGACAGATGTTATTCCAAATCTATAGTTTCAGAGGTGGTCGAAATTCCATGAACCTCTGTTGGTGCCGGCTTCCCAACAGCTCCCATGATGCCCTCTGGGCCAGGCTCTGTAGGACAGAACGTGCGAGGTCTGCTCTGGTTTCACACTGTCAGATAACATCAGTTTGTGTGTTGGATTTCTGTCACTGAGCAGACCAGGTTAGTGCTGACCCAGTACTAAGGTTTAAACACAAGTCACGCAATGCAGAACAGGAAGACAAAGGTCAGAGTTTACCTTTCCTCCACCTTCATTTATACGTCATTCCTCACAGCTGGTCATCTAGTAGTCTTGCGTAGCCGGATCTATCTCCACAGCACTGCTGGGGGTACGTCTGGATTCAATGTGCTTTCTCTTCCTGGCCTGTTTCTATTTCCTTAAACCAATCACAATCGTCCAGGGCGGGGCCACGCCCAGACAGTGCCTCTGTAAAATAATGTTGGAAAGGAACGCATTTCGGTGTAACACCTCCACGAAAATGTTGTGAACATTATTCTTTGTCGATCTTTACAATCATTCACCAAATTAACACAGCAGGCCTGCCTTATTGCATAATTCAAATCTTCAAAGTTGTCATTTTCAGCGTGTAGGTTGATATCTCTGAGGCTGTTGTTGTTGTTGACTTCCTGTCTCCGGGCTGCCTGCCGGGAGACAGGAAGTAAAGCTTTATCCAGGCACAGTTCACATATTAAGCCAGACTAGTCATCTGGCAATAACAAAACAAATATGCCTGAATTTTCTTTGTGCATGGGCGATACTTATTTATTATAATACGGGAAAGCAAGAGTAGTTTGTGAGTTTATTCCCGGGTTATAAAGCTTTTGAGGCCTCAAAGGTCTTTTGAGCTGAGATTTAGATTGAATGAGCTGAATTACCAGCTGTCACATGTTAGACATATTTGATTTTTTTGTTTTTTTTTTTAGTGGAGATGTTATGTGGGAACATAAATGCAGGATACAAAAACAGCAAAAAAAAAAAAAAAAAAGAAGATGACTCAGTCTGTAATTGACGTTGTGCACACCCTCCTTTTTACCACATGTGAACAATATTTTCAATATGTAAATACAGACTGTGACACTTGTCAAAGGCTGATTTGCATCAGAAATATGTTGAAGAGCTGTTTGCTTTTTCTCTGTGTGTTGAATGTGGTTTACATATTTGAACATGCATATTCGGTTGCTTAATAACATTGTTGAAAAATATGTACGTGTTACTTTTTGGAATGATTAAGTGGCGAATAATGTCCTATACCTGCTGTAATTACTGTAAGTCTAATTCACTGAGTCATTGCTACTGATTACTTGCTTTTCATTAAACTCAAAATCTTTCACTCATAATTAATTTAATTTGACTAATAATTTGGCTTAATGTAACATGTATTTGGCCAAAATACATGTTTCATTAAGATATAGCCTGGCTCTGACTTTATTAATATCTACAGGTTAAGTTTATATCAGTACGATTTAAAATATGCAAATTGTTCTTGAGCTATATGCAAAGCAGATGTTCTGTTTTTTTAACCAGCTGTCACATATATCAAACCATGATGTGTTTAATGGGCTGACTGAATTCAGTGACTTCTGTGTGGCTTTCTGATGCAGATTAAGAACTTGTGATGAAAGAAAACCTAAACATGCAAACAAGTGGAAACTGGGAACACTTGCAACTTGGAACAGAAACTGCTGCTCTGTATTTCAGAGAAGTTATACAAGTTGTTTTGTTGTTGTGTATACAAGTTACCAGCTTTGACTTTGAAAGTAAAATGTAATCTTTTTCAACATCAGGTCCCACCTCAAAAGTTAAAAAGACAAAAAACTATTCTGTATAATTTAATCAGATTTGGATGATTGTGTTCTTGGAGCTCATGAAGTTCTGGAAGATTCTTTAATAAAATCATGTTCTGATTATGAGACACAAACATTTTTGTACAGGTCTAGATCTTTTTCTAACCCTCATCCTACCGACTGGGGTACCCGCAGCCCGCAGAAGTATATCATATCTCACAGGTGCTTTATTCTATCATTCCAATTTTTCATGATTTTGTCAATCAATTTGTTCCTAATGACTTCATATCATTGTTTTCTGTTTCAGTTTTAATTGGTGCCTTTTAAAAATACCAATGTATTGGGGTCCTGGGGGGATCAAAAGCACCCAATTCTGCCAATGCAGTTTTAATAGATAAAATAGAATAGATAGATTAAATGTTTGCCATGTTCTAATTTAAAATATTAAAATACTATCAGGGAGGACGGGGGCACTCAGACAGACAGATGCAGCAGACACAGATTTCTTCACGTGCTCTGTCTATTTTTGTTTTACACAATATGCAAATTCATTTTAAATTAATCCTTCCTAAAATAATTACAATCAGTTTTTTTTTTTTTCAGAAGACATTAATTACATAACTAATACTGTTTTGAGAAGAGATACGTTAATATTGATATGATGGTTGTTTTTTGTACATTTTCTTGGGGTCCCCAAGGACCTCATTTTGTAGTTCTTGTATGTAAAATATTTTGGTAGGATGAGGGTTAAATAATGTGAGTGTCATAAGATGCTCGCACAGTTGTGATACTGTGTTTCATTTTAGGTTTGAGATGCAGACAGAGAGACAAATATGTTCGGGTTGGACAGACCTGTTGTGAGGGGACTCCCCAGAATAAGTGACAAAGACTACATTTACAAAACTCAATCACACGCAGGACTTTCACCCAGGAGACCGGAGTTCAAGTCTGTGTGTATCATGTGACCGTCACATGTATTTAAAACAGAAAACTCAAGTAGGGATTTTAATGCCAATGCCCATGTTTTTTACTAACCATACCAAGACATTTTGTTGCCTAATCCTAACTAAGTATATTTGTAGCCACCTACCGAATTAGTCCCATTTCACGTAAATCGCAACATTGATGACGTGTGTATCACGCGACCCGCACATGTATTTAAAATGGAACACGGAAGTAGGGATTTTAATGCAATCCTCATGTTATTTACTAACCACCAAGTTGTTTTGTTGCCTTACGGAATTAGTCTCGTTTCACAGCATTAATCGCGTCGTTGATGACGTGAATCACGCGACCGATTTAAAACAGAACACGGAACTTATCGATACGAACTGGAACACAGAACATGTGTTATATCTACGAACTGTTCATACATTTTCGTATTCATCATGCGACCCCTTTATGAATGGTCATTAGGATCAACCTGCTCCTCTATCGCTGCTATATGACACATTTTGAGTTGCATCTTTTAAATCTACACAGAAAACAAACAAAACATGGGGACCCCAGCCTTACAGAGCACAAGGCTTATCCCATAAGGCTACCTTAAAAAAAAAAAGTGGTCATGAATGGATAGCATTTTCACAGCAATTCTCTGTGGCGTAGGACATTATAAGTCATTCGGCATCTTTGAAAATACCCACATCACCACAGGCATCGCTGGTATGGTCTTGTGAATGCGCTGCAGTGAGAAAATGGTGCATTTGGTTTTAAAATGTGAAGGACTGGGGATACTAATCCTCATAGTTTGTCCCAAAGGACTGCATTGTAAACAAATCCACCCTTGAACTACAATCAAAAATCAAACCTCAATCGCATGAATTGCAAATTGCAAGATGGTGAATACAATTCTCTGGCTGTAATAATGATAATGATGGTACTTAAGTGGAGATGCTTGTAATCTGTCTGTAACACATGTGGGCCATGAATTATTAATGTTGCCCAAATAACTAAAGAGAGGCTGTGAGTGGAAAAAGTCTGGAAACACCCAAGATCCTGATTTCACCTCTGTGTTTCTGACTTATCATAAAACAGAAACACTTTTGGGATAATGGCATGGGTTAAGATAAATATAAGTGTGAGAAAAGGTCATGGACAAATACATGTAAAGATAGTTTGAAATGGAGGGTAGAAATAGAGAAAGGGGAAGCCAGAGGGGTTGCAGATGAATTCCTGTGCTTGCCTGGGCTGCACTAGTGGTCTGGGGCCGGAGTGTTTGTGGGGCTCTTGTGGTTTTTCAGCCAATAAATCCTCTGCACATATTTAATCCGGTCAGATGTGCTGCTGGAGAGGAGCACTGGAGGATGTACGGCCATTACTCAGCTGCCCACATCAGAGAGAGGAGCCAGATATCCATACACCCCCACCTCACTTGTTACAGACATACCCGTCATTGGACGGAGAGCCAGACACGGGGATCATAAGGGAGGTGTGAAAATCGAGTGTGAAAGTTCATTGAAAAAAATCTGAAGGTTTGATAATTCTGATGCTCTCTCATATGCTGTTATTTTACCATATGATGCAAAGGGTGAGAGATCTGAACTTTCAAAATCTGTCTGAAATTTCTAATGAGGGTGTTTTTAACATTTTAAGCTGTAAAATTTTCCAATATTAGGTTTTGAGTTTACTCATTAAAACACTGGTGGTGTTGATTGTATTAAGACATGAGTAATAAATCAGCACTATGTACTGCATTGTGTTTCGGCTTGGTAGTATTTATGTGGTACAATCTGGTCATTAGAGTGAATCTGGTGTACTGACTAAAAATGTAATAAAACTCCTGCTCTCTTCTTTGCTATTTCACTTATTTCACATGCTGCTTAAAGTTTTCATTTCAGCAGTTATTGTGCACCACCAGATGGTTGCAGATTCATTGTACCCTCTGTACACACTGAAAACTACAGAAAAGATCAAGAGAAACTAATTTAAAATCTAATAGAGGACCATCTGAGACAGCAGCGACAACTTGGTTGAGAGATGGTTTTTCAGCACATTTTAAGTGTGATACCCTTCCAGTATATGGGACACCTGCGCCATCTTCTGTTCATGCTTTGCTATCGCTTTTTTTTATCTGCCCATTCGGGTAGTTCAACTGAAACTCTTACAACAACAAAAATATAATTTCCTCATGAATCGGCTTTTAAGGGCAGGTTCAAGACATGGATAATAAAGTCAGACCAATTCTCACTGATCAGGTCAATAACAATGAGCATTTCAGTCATTTCATCACTGCAGTTCTACAACACCTTCATCAATTTTTCTCATCCTGAGATTTAACTTTCCACAACTGTGGTCAGAGTTCTGCTCAAGAAGAGATCATGGGACTGGGACTAAAGGGACTTTTTTTTCCTTTTCTTTTTAACCGAATTTATACTCTGTTTATCACAACAGCAGCCAGGTTCAGATGTTAAACCTTTTACATGATACTATTAATACTAAAATAATTCTGTAAACCCTTCTGGGATGTTGTGGAAATATGTCTTGCAGTGTAATGCAAAGTGAAACGATGTGTGTGAACACACTAACAGTCAATCAGGGCTGAAATCTGACATCGACTGAGGTCTTGACCTCTGTATTTAATTTTTTTTTAATTTTTTATTTAGAATTTAGGTGTTTGGGAACATGATGGGGAGGGGGGAACATTCAAAACAGTTGGTATTTTATAGGCTGATTCCAGTACATTTAGATGATTTATACTGAATATATTTAAAATTTGACTTAAAAAAAAAATAGATGAATAAATGATTCATTACTTCTCTACCACAAATTGTATTCCTGGTGGTGTGGAGAATGATTTGAAACTGAAAATAAAAAAAGTTTACAGAAACTATAAATGAACAGTAACTGACTAAATAACACATACAATAAATAAATCACTCTTTAATTTGGCTTTTTTTGTTGGGTAAGGGGCACTTCACCATGACCTGAGTATTTCTAAAATTCTGCTATAGGCCACTACATAAATTTTGTCTCAATCATTTTTTGTCTGTTATTGAGATGAAAACATGACAAGTGCATGACTTGGAGACACTTTGATATAAGGTAATCAATTTGACAGAGAAGGAGGACAAAATTCAAGTTCAGCCCCATCAGTTCTAACAGTAGGCTGGAATTACAATTCTGTTTGACCCTAAACATAAATTATATTTCTATGGGCAGAACAGACTATCCAGGGAGGCCAGGCTGTGTTCACTGTCATAAAAGAGAGGATGAGACAGAATCTCACTTCTGAGAAATATAAGAGTTTGAGAGAAAAAATAACGAATAATGGGATATCCTGAGTGTATCCATCTCACTGATCATCAGAAACTGTCTATGTACAATATTAGCTGTAAAATATGTTGACTGTTGCCATACACTAAGAAAAACACATTATTTAGTAGGCCTAAGTGTTTCTGGATGATTACTGTAACAGAGTGTGTTTAAAATGTAATTGTTATCTTGTGATCATGCAGTTTTCTTGTGTAAAACATAATTATTACTAATATGTAATTTAGGTTTGGCAATAATGTATGTTTTTTTTTTATTAAGTTTTTAAAAAGCACATCTGGAAGCACATCTCCCTCATTAAGATATTCTGGATCTGACTTGATTGGTTCCTTAGACATATGATGTCATAAAATCTGGCTGTCTGAATCTGGATTTTTGGGACTGCACACTGCAGTTTCAAGGAAGAAATGCTTAGCCATGGTGTTGACTGCTCATTTCATTCATCATATGCATTATAGCAAAACAACAACAACGTATAGACATATTAACAAGGTTACAAACTTCATTTTCCCCAGAGGGGCTCATTAATACATATTTACTGTCAGGCACTCTTAAGGTTAGCAGAGGGGTCCTTGTAGCAGCTACCGTTAGCCTGCCGTTAGCTCATCAGCACAGCAGCTAGTCAGCCATTGGCTGTGTGTGAGCCTGAGCATCCTTCTAGAAAAATACCACTGAAATTGAAAGACACGGACTGCTCTTTTACGGTTAACGTTAAATCCGACAAAGGAAATCTCTTTGAAGACAAAGAGTATAAAGGTATGGGATTCATGTCATCATCAACAAAAGGCAGTTTAACCTGTATTTGTCTAATAAATCGTCTT
This sequence comes from Heterobranchus longifilis, assembly GCA_028570985.1. Lineage (NCBI taxonomy): Eukaryota > Metazoa > Chordata > Actinopteri > Siluriformes > Clariidae > Heterobranchus > Heterobranchus longifilis. The sequence continues at coordinate 4,285 of JAOVVB010162827.1, read as the reverse complement.
TAGTCATTTTTAGTCGAGACGACTGCACAAAACGAGTTGTCGCAGCGTCCCGAGATGGTCTTTGTTCTTCACAGTTATAAACGTTATTTCGACGACATTTCTTTTGTGCACCTAGCTAACGTTAGAATAACCGTTTTTATTGATTTAATTTTAACTGACATCCGGTTACCTCGGGGCATTAGCCGCTAGCTAACGTTAATGCCCCATTAACGGACACGCTAGCTTCTCAGCTAACAATGGGACAGGGAGATTAGGACCAGTGTTTGCTTATTAAATTGATTTGATTTGATTTAATTGTGCACCAGTGAAAGGCTATCTAGCTAACGACGCCAAAAAGAGGAGTGTTTCACGTTAACTGACATTGCGTGACTTAGTTGCGTTACGTATTGCTAGCAATCTGTAAATAAGGTTAGCCTGTGTCTCCAAGGGAGCTAACATTAAGGTTTTTAACTTTGAATAGAAGGCCGACATTTTAACTTGTGCTAACTTCCTGTCAAATTCTTAATTTAGTTCAACGTCTTTACAAGTATCGAATCCCAAGCAATCATGTATAGCTAACTACTTAGCGACAAACGTTATGTTATGCCTCAGGGTAACGTAAACCATACTCTGTTTTATTCGTTCCTTTGCCCAAATCAAAGACGACTTGATTTTCTCGATCACGTCGGTATCACTTCTCCTTGCCCAGTGTTGTGGTTTTGAGTCTGGCTTCAGTATCCTGATAACCCGAGACGAAATTAAATACGTTGAGTTACTAAAAGAAATACCAGCACTGTCCGAAACATTCCAACGTTAAAGTGAACGGCATCATCCTCGGTAACCTCAGTATCGGATCCATTTATATGGATTTATATGTCAGGTGCCAGTCGACCCAGACAGCAAAGTAAATGTGACAAGGTTTACAAAATCTGTAAAGGGAAACAGAAAAGGAAAATGTTTCTGAAGAAAAGGCATTATTAGTCAAAGGCTTCCTTTTCTTCTCCCACATGGATAACATATCTCCAGTAGAAATGTGTATTGTCTGCTTTGTCATTGGTGGCACTTTACATGCAAGTAAAATGTAACACAAAGTGCATCACACAATACAACAGCCCCCCCATTCACACACACAAAGTGATGAATTACTTTGTAATTAAAAAACACTCGATAATAACAGCATTCAATAAAAACAGGAACTGAGGAAACATCTTAAATCTCATCAATTTACAGTGAGGAAACACCAGAGGCAGGATTAGAAATAGCCTAGATAAAAACTTGAACCTGGTATATAGAAACATATACTAAGTAAAAGAAGTAAAGCAGACTAAAATACATACACAAATAGACAGATATTTAAATAAATATAGCTCCCTTAAAGGCCAGACTAAAATGGTAAAATGCAATAAAGGATTGGATAGATAAATAAACAAAGCAAGTTTAGAATAGAGTAGTTTGGAATGTTTTAGAATAGAGTAGTCCATGCCATGTCTTACAAAAGACAGACTTCTAAATCGCTATAGCCTCTGCTAATGCTCAGGACTGAAAATGTCAAATCTTTTAATGCGTATAATACATTTTCTCTCCATAGATGCCTTCAGCGATGGTTGGCAACAATGCTGTCCAGTCTGCCATTCCAGACCTGGGAAATGGAAGTAATTCTGAGGCCATGAAACAGGTTCTTGCTGTGATTGACAAGAAGGTTCGCAATATGGAAAAGAAGAAGGTATCTCTAGTTCATTAGAAATTCAAAGCAGTGTGTGAGATTTGTGTTTTGTTTTTGCAAATGTGTTGTAGTTGATGTCATCAGGCTTTTTTTTTCCATATAGGGTATGACATGATTATTCCTTTTAGTAATTTGAGAGCACACAGGCGAAGATATCTACTGTAAGTTGAGAAAGGTTAGAGTAGGTACTGTATGTCAGTGGGTTTACTAATTGGACTCTTCTAGTAAATTTGGAATACTAACTGTATTAACTGCCCATTAGTGACCAGCAACTGAGCCTGTCCCTGGGTTTATGCTGGTTTTATGTCCCCCCACCCCCCCTCTCTCGCCCCTTCCCTGTCACTCTTCAGCTGTACTCTATCAATTAAAGGCAAATGTCCCCAAATAATATTATACAAAAACTGTCTTTAGGCATGGGACGATATGAACATTTCATGTCAAGATTATCCTGGCCAAAATAATTGCAATTCACGATATTATCCTGATAATCAATGAAATATGCTTAAAACTCTTAAAACGGCACTAAAACACTTTACCTTACATCTTGCTTTGTTGGGACTTTTTATATATATTTACGATTATCCAGATAATGGAAATTCACCACAATCAACTTATTGCAAGTGTTTTTTATCGTGATCCACGATAAAATCGACTATTGTCCCATCCCTACTCTCGCCCAACTGCATGTGAGATCAATTTCTGTTATGCAAGGATGTGATCATTTTCATCTGTGTATTTCACATTTTGTGTTTCTCAATATTCTTACAGTCCAAACTGGATGACTGTCAGGCAAGGAAGAGTAAGGGAGAACAACTGAATCAGGATCAGCTGGTAAGAAAATGGAAATTTCTATACAGCTTTTTTTTTTTATTACAGTCTGCTGCAATGTAAATTCAATGAAATCTTATACACCTACATAATAATAAATGACAAATAATAATAAAAATAGTTTATATGCCTCTGCGCAGGCGACAGCCGTGCAAATTTTTTCAAATTGGCCACAAACGTCCACTTGTCACTGACCATAACTCAAGAATGAATATGCTAATCATGACAACATTTCACACAAATGTCTAATAGGATAAAATGATCAAATGATGACATTTTATACCCAAAAGGTCAAAAGTCAACTTCACTGTGACATCATAATGTTCTGCACTTTTCTGGCCATTATTCAATGCCATAACTCGGGAACAGAAGGGGAGACATTTGGTTGGATATGAATTGGTGACACTAATCTTGAAACTGATGATTGTATAGATCTTTTGTGCTAATGGGTTGAACCATGTTTTGCCCAAAAATACATGCAATACCTTTTTATTAAATTCCTTCACCATATATATGATATGAGTCTGTACAGACATGGATGTAAACTGTGGCTTGACTGGCTGGTGGAGGTATACAATCACAAGCTGGTAATTCTAGTAATTCTAGTTTAAAATAAAAATCCCATCAGTGTTAACATCAGCATTCCAGAAAACAGTGCATCTTTATCCGTTACTGTATCCTGTTCTATTAGAGGAAACTCATTTTAAAAAAATGATACACAAATCTCAATTTTCTTTCCATGATGTACCTGAAGGATGCCTTGACGAAGTACCAGGAGATCACCAACAACCTTGACTTTGCTCGAGAATTGCAGAAAAGCTTCCTGGCATTGGGCCAAGAGGTGAGTCATGAGTTAAGATTGTTCTCATAACATGCTGATTGGTTATCATTTATTTTAACGGTTTTATCAGTGTGATATGGCTTTTGAGTGACATGTAGTGCTTACAAAATCAAATCAGGAAACCCTGTATTCCTTCTCAGTCCCCCGTCTTTTTAAAAGCAACTTCTGTATCGAGATCTTGCTTACAAATATCACGGTTACCATGACCTGTTGTCACGGATACTGTACTCCAGTGATAAGACTTGTGGCTGCATATCATTACAATCCGACATGACAAGAATTCACTGAATACAATCTGCCTCAAAAAAGCTTGAAATATTGTAGGTCATTGAGGGAACAGGAGAGTTGTTGGCATTGATCAGCAATACTTATTAGACCCTAATAGACCCTGTTCATAAGGGTTGACGATATTAGATCGTGGACTATTAAAATATCTTGTTTGTTGTTATCATGCTACAGTGCACATTCTGTCAGTTGCAGTTCTATGGCTCAATGTTTCCCCTGCATTCAACAGCGGAGCAGCGCGTTTCCAAATGATTAGCGCTGCAGCATTATAAATGCCTTTTATCAGCAACTGCCAAGCGTGTGTACGTTACGCGCAGCACTCGAGTGTGGAGGTAGCGGGGGAATTAACTGAAAGCATGGCATCGGCTTGTTGTGCTAACCTCAGCATATGTTGCTAATGTCCGCTAAAAGTGTCTGGGCTCAACTTGTGAACTTTAGTTCTGCATTACGTGCTTCAATCAACATACCACCCCTGCCGTCCAGCGTGTGTGTGTGTGTGTGTGGAAGATTGTTAAAGTTTGATGTTAAAAGACTGTTAAAGCAGCCACTCTAGGTGCACACAAAAACTGTGTAGGTTGACATGACACACACATTTTCCAACCTTTGCCACCTTTGTCTCAAACAAACAG
>JAOVVB010162816.1:0-11588 GCA_028570985.1 Heterobranchus longifilis | reverse complement strand
ATTCGAATACGATTTTCCTCATCATTCTACACACAATATTCCTTTTTATCTTTTGGCTGATTACGAAAATAAAGATATATTTAGATATTCCATTATTCAGACCTTTTGTTATAAGTTTAGTACCTACTCAATATTAATAATTTAATTAATTAATTAATTATAAAAAGAAATCAACTTGTGGAGTCCACCTGTGCCTAATTAAACTCATTGGACACAATTAGGACAAGCACACATTAAATAAGCTCTCACAGTAGTTGGTGTACTGTTTGAATGATGTTGCATTCACTACATAAGGATCAATGACATGCTCACTGGTTATAGTGTGGAGAAAAAACAACTATCTTTCTTTCTTTCTTTATTTATTTAGTTAGTTAGTTAGTTAGTTAGTGTTGAACAGCCCTGTCTTGTCACATGAAAATACATTAAACGTACTTTCCTTTATGTTTGACTGACTGGATTCTAAGTTGGCTTATTTAATGTTGTAAGATGGGAGTTTTTGTTTATTTGTTTTTACATTAACATTTAGATGTTAAAAAATATTTTAGTGTTTTGACAATCATTTACAGTTAAAAGGTAACATATTGTTGTTGTATAAGCATTCATTAGAAGTTCAAATAGAAAAGGATATCATAGATATTGTCTACAGAAATTAAATCAAAAGAAGAAAATATAATATACTGTATATAATATATAAATATAATATTGTCATCCCCAAATTTGTATTTATTATTGTTTCCCAATGTTACTTTCTGCCTGACTTTTTATAACTAGTGCATTTTTGTAAGAATTTCTGTTAAATAACTCCCACGGATTTCACTAATTAAGTCTCTTTAATTTATTTTAAATAATTTCATTTATTTGCATTGATTTAATAAAGACTATGCCTAAGGCATAACAAAAACACATGCCGAAGTACAGCAGAGGACTAGAAAAAAACTTTCTTACACTAGTTCAGGTACAGTAATAAAAGAAACTATGGAAAAAAACATTTAAGCATGAAAAACCCCTAAAAAATTCATAAACAATAAAAACTCTTACTGTAGCTGCAGTAAAACATTTGAACGTTAAAAATACAACAACAACAACAACAAAATGTATTGTCAGCATATAAAAAACAGGTTGCTTATGATAGTCTTGTCATTTCTTTTACTGGTCAATCATTTTTCTTACTAGTGAATTTTACCTAACGTCCTGTAAAGTAACGGGCATCCCACTGATTCTTCTCATTGATTCTTGTAAATTTTATTTACTTTTGATTTAGACATTTTAAATGAGCTCCCTTGTACATTTTCATTAATGGTGTAATCACCTGTCACACCTGTGCCACCACAGTCCGGGGGAGTGAGATCCGGTTCCCCGGACTATTGAGCCGAGGCTTTGTCTCCCCCTAGTGTGTCTACGTTGGTATGTCTTCCCCTTATCACAAATCATGTTCACCTGTGTCTCTCCCCTGTGTGTCTTTATTTAAACCAGCCGAACCCGTAGTGTCCTGTCCGTTCACTGTTGTTGCTATGTTTGTTTTGCATGTTGTTGGTCCAACCTCACTGTGTCTTCCTGTCTCCGCTTCAGGACTAAGCCGAGTCTGCAGGGTCGGGGTAAGGCCTGTGTAACCAGACAGTCTCAACTCAGACAACTCTTGTGTGCTCGTACCCGCCTGCAGACCCCAGCCTGAGGAGGCTGTGCTAAAGCCCAGTTTTGTGTTTGTTTTCTTGTTTTTGTGTTTATAACTGTTTATGAAGAGCTCTATATACGTGGGAAATAATAACAAAAGAAATAAAAAGAGACTCAAGTGTGTTTCAACCCATACCTGCATTTTGCGTCCGTTTACTCTCCCAGAGAACATGACATCACCACACCAAGGAAATTGAAAGAAGTAATAAAAGGACTAATATTACATGTAAGCAATATCTATTTTATAAACAGTAAAAAATGGTAAGTAAGGCCTGAGGAACTTTTATTGGGGATAACATTCATACAGTTATAAACAATTTTTATTACAATGAAAAACCCATTTCCATTTGAGACATTTCATGAGCTTCAGTATACTGTGATTCTGGAAAAACACATGAGTGAATTTGCATTCAGTTCCATAAAGATAGAACACCACATATTGTATGGGCTGCTGTACCAAGAATTATACCAACCTGATAAAGTAGGTGAAAACCTAACTAAATGGATTATTTTTTAATAAAATTAGCTAAAGGTAGTTTTAGCCATTAAACATTAGTTGTGTACTACAAAGATAACTGCTTAATGTCTGATATTAATATCTTTAATTAAAAGTGTCATACAAAAATTAACAAGATATATTTGAATATGTGTCAGACAATTTCTTCTAATATATTATACTGTTTATTTATTCTGTTTATCCAGAATTCATGAATGTAGTTGGACATGAAGTATAATATAAATGTACATTTATAAAGTTTTTACATAAGTAAATGCAAGCTAATCTTACATAAACTAATAAATGTAAATAAATTGCAATATGCATTTGCAGAATTCTATGTTGTATTTGAACATGCATTATTCATCCTGTGAAAATGAAGAAGTTAAAAATGTAAATACAAAATGTTTGCCAAGTGTTGCAAAAATTTTAGCCCAATAGAGAATTTTATTTGGTATTTGATATTCCAAAATTGTTGTTGATGAAACCCTCAGTTCAAAGAAGTACTGTACACACAGACTCTGAGGCAGGAATCGAACCCGGACCGTGGAGGTGCAAGGTGACAGATAGTGTAGAAGAAAGATACACAATACAATTGATTTTTTTTTCTTAATTAATTAACAACAAATGTTATCTAATTTATTTTTATTCTTAGATTATGTGGTGCAGCTGCCAGGCCCTGTATCTGAGCTGTAATTATATATTAAAAGAAGTCAGTAAAAATAAATCTGTTTTAATTTCTATTTGTGATTTATAGCTGCCATTTTATAGCTAAACTTTTATATAAGGAACACAGATATGGCATTTTTGCTGGGTTGTTCACAATTTGCTTCATGTAAGTGAATGTTTTGCTATTATATTATTAAATTTATCATGTAACAGATCTTTAATTTCTGTAACAGAAATTACAGTCTTTCTATTTGACCGTACATTCAAAAAACAAATAAAGGACAATAAATACTTGTCTTTCTAGCTTTCTTATTGAGACTTTTTCTTATATACAAACAAATCAAGCATTATATCATGTTGTACTTGACATTATTTCACAAAATCTATTGAAGATAAAAAAAAAACCATGCAAACAGCAAAATGAGAGCATAAACCAGTTCACTAAATATTTAAAATAATACAAAAGCGTAATTTTCATCTGTGTTCTCTAAGCAAAATTAAATAAGGAAAATCACCTCTTACTATTTAACTTGATCACTATATAATTCAATATAAATATTTAAAATGCAATTGATTTTATCAACCAACAAATCTCAACCGCAGTATATTGAAATAAAAAGGAAAGGCCATTGGATTAGAAGGTGTGTCCTTCTGACTAATACTATTTAAAAAAAAACAAACATATTTTTTATGTTGGTCCTACTGGTTTTTCCAAAAGTTCTGTGGAATAATTATGAATCCTACTAATTCCTTTTATGAAATCTCTTTAAATTACTTTTGATACTTTAGACATTTTAAATGACCTCGCTTGTACAATTTCATGAATGGTGTAATCATCACACCAAAAACATTTAAAGAAGTTATAAAAGGAGCAATATTACATAAAAGCAATTTCCGATCTATATTACTACTAGTAAAAATGGTAAGTAATGCCTGAGGAAGGTAAGTGAATAAAATTAGAATCAATGATGTAAATATAGTACTAAATGCAATTCTCTTCTGTTGGTTCCCTGCATCTCTACCTGTCTGGTCTGTGGTATGTGTAGCTCCTGGCCCTGGGTGTTTCAGAGCAAGCAACACAGATACACAGCAGAATGAAATCACAGCCAGTGTTATGATGAACAAAGAGTTAATAAAAGAATCAGGAAAAGAAAAGAAAATTGTGAACTTGTATAAAGTATATCCAACTGATATGAACCAAACTACTACAGCTGCTGCAATCCTGTATTTTATATCTTTATATCTCAAAAATATTACTGGATAAAGCACTGCCAAGTATTGTTCAATACAAATGCAGGTTTGCACCAAAGGCTTTCCACTCCAAGACAAACAAAGAAAAACATAAATTGCTATACTGAATGTGATATTTTTAAAAACAAACATATTTACTATTTCTGCAGCACACTCTAAGCAGAGGATGAGCTCCACTATAATGTGATTTAGAAGAAACACATAACTTTGTCTGACATTCCGGTTAACGCAAATAAACCAGAGACACCATAAATTGGCTGGCGTCCCAATGAGGAAGCAACATGTCATGGTACAGTATGAGAAAATAAATCCAAAATGAATTTCTTTTGCACAGTCTAAATAACTAAATTCAGCTGGTAAAATTAGAGTGGAATTGATGACCTGTTTGGCTGCATTAGTCATTCTGTAAACAGAAAACAAAAGATTGCGTGACATTACAAAATAAAAAATAGGGATAATAAGAAAAAGAAATGATGAGGTAAGATATTGTTTTTAATATTTGCCTTTATGATCATCTTGAGACACACTGAATCAAAGACATACTGAATGTTTATCTTTGAGCAAAAAGTAAAAAAAAAAAGAGGAATTACCTGTGGATTGATGCAAGACTTCTGAAAGTTTTCTGTTTGAGGATGAGATTGCATACCATGGAGTTGTACGACTAAAATTGAAATGGTCTTGCAAAAGTAGCTGCAGCTTATCCTTTCAGTTTAAAATATTGACAGTCTATTCAAATGTTTTCACGTGGACTGTAATACAGTACCAGTCAAATGTTTGAAAACACCTTCTAATTCAGTGTTTTTGTTTTGTGATTTATTTTGTGATTTATTTACTATACTGGTGATTTCATGGAATAACGCATATGTAATTAACAACAAAAACAACAGTAGCAGCCAGGTGTTATTTTAAGATATGAAGGTCAGCTTTTCTGGAACAGTTCTTGCAAGAACATTTGCAAAATCCATCAGGCACCATGAAGAAACTGGCTCTCATGAAGAACATCCCAGAAAAACAAGATCAAAAATGACCTCTGCTGCAGAGGAGAAGCTCACTTAGTTACCAGCCTCAAAAATGATCATTTAGCAGCATCTCAGAGTACAGCTGCTATGAAGGCTTTAACTAGCATGTGTAGCAAAATCTCATCATGAACTATTCATGAACTAATAACTAAGATTATTGCATATTTTTGATGCCATCAGCATTGTTTTACAGTGTAGAAAGAAATAAAAATGGAATTAGAATGTGTGTCCAAACTTTTAACTGTTAGTGTAGCTTTATCTGAAAAGTTACTTAACATCTGACAGAGCAAAAAAAGAAAAGAAAAGAAAAGTCCTACTACGAGGATGGCCTATTGGACACTCTGCCGTTGTAAGAAACACAGTCTTCAAATATGCAACTTTTCAGGCATAGTTGGGAAAAATACTAATAAGCATTACCATGAAAATGTATTAATATGACTATGATATTTTTAAAACATTTATCAATTCACAAAAGCTTTTGAAGGGAGTTTGCATGTTCTCCCTGTCCTTGCTGGGTTTCCTCCTGGTACTCTGGTTTCCTACCACAGTCCAAAAACATGGAGAGTAGGCTAACTAGCTTTCCCAAATTGCCTGTATATGAGTGTGTATGTGAGTGTTTGTGTGCTTGTGCCATGTGACGGACTGGCACTCCATTTCACTTAGTGCCCTGAGACCCCTAGGATAGGCTCCATGCCTCCCACAACCCTGTATAGGACAAATGGTATAGATAATAAGTGTGAGTTGTTTTTACTTAGTTAAGCTGACGGGTTATATTTTGAAAAGTAGCTGGGGTACATGGCGGCATGGGGATCTAGTGGTTAGCACTGTGGCCTTGCTCCTCAGTGGTCAAGGGTTCGTGTCCCTCCTTGGGTCTATGTGGGTGGAGTTTGCATGTTCTTACTGTACTTGGTCCAGTCTGTACGGGTACAACAGTTTCCTCCCATAGTCCAAAGACGTGCTTGCCTGTGAGGTGTGTGTGTGTGTGTGTGTGTGTGTGTGTGCCGCATGCAGTGGAGTAGTAACCTGTCCAAGCTCAATTACAGTATATACTACTTCAATTAATACCCCATTCCACAGACAATTGCTACCGACCCCTCCCGATGTCTTCAGAGTGTTTGTGGTCGGTACCAATTCAGTAAATTTTTTAAGTGTAGCGAATGGGACATACTGTATGTTATATGCATTCTAATGACAGTAAGCTGAAGGAGAGCATAGCGGTTGGTACCATCTTTCCATGACGAAAGTTTCGTCTTGAGGACTTTTTTGATGAAGCCCTACAATAGAAGTGGACTTACTAATAAAGAGCTTGTGGCCACTATAGGATATCTAGGGGGAGACGTGTTGTGGAGAATGCCTTTGGCATCCTTGCCAGCGACTGTATTTATGTGATTAACAATGTGAAAACTTGATGAAATATTATAATGAAATTTTACTAATGTTTTCCAAACTTTTGAATGAAATGAAATAAACAAACCACAAAACACAAGAACAAATCTAGCAAAGTAAACTCCACAGCTACCACCTCCATTCAGATGGTGTCTTTATTCATTTTTAATAGTTTTGAAAGTTAAGATTATCTGCCTTTTTAAACATTTAGCAGTGGTGTAATTATCTCACTAAAACATTTATGTTATTCACAAAAAGTGATGTATCAGCGTGTACTATAAAATGTCAACAGTATTAGAAGCAATGCTAATAGGGCTATATTAATGGCATTATATTGTTTGGTTCCCTACATTTTGATGTGTATGCTTTTTGGTATGTATATTTTCTGATCCTGGATATTTAAGATCACACAGCATAAATAAACAGCAGATCTAAATCTGTCACTGCTGCAAAAACACTAAGAAAGAACAATGGTTATGAAAATGTGCTACACCGATCTCATATAGGCCACATTCAAATGCTATCCACCTTCTGCAGATTTGCTACAGCTGGTAATAATGTAATTTTTAAAGATGGATATTGTGCATTAACTTCTGTATAGAAGATGAGCTTTAAATTGTTATTGAAAAAAGAAACATGTGAGTTTGATTAAATCTCCATTTAGTATAAAAAAGAAAAGGGCACCACAATACTGATACATAAAGGAATAAACATAATGTCATCATAAAGTAGCAGAAAAAAATAAATTCCACATCAATTCCTTTTAAACCTTTTGGAATTTATAAACCATTTGAATGCTAAAGGTTAAACCAAATGTTAATATTCACTAAGCACACAGTAAGATATACAGGGCTGTGAAGAGAAAGATATTTGCCCACTTCCTTTGTTTTTTCTTTTTTGTCTATTTGTTAAACTTAATGATTGAGATCATCAAACTGATTTAATATCACACAAAGATAATCCAAGTAAATACAAAATGCAGTTTTCAAATGATGCTTTCATACAGTATATTAAGGGAAAAAAGCTGTCAAAACCTATCTGGCCCTATGGTAAAAAAGTACTTGTCCCCCCCCCCCCCTTGCTAAGTCGTGAATGGTTTTTGTGTTCAATTTCTGTGATTTTTTTAGTTAAATTTCACTTGCCACACCCACTTGCCTGATAACTGCCAAACTGTTGAATTCTTGAACGTTTGAATTAAGAAATCATTTAAATAGAACCAATTAAATCAATTAAATAGAATGTTAAAAATCTAAAAACAAAAACAAAAAAAACAATGCGATCTAAAGAAATTCAAAAACAGCTGAAGAACAAAGTAATGCATCAGTCCAGAATGGGTTATCAAGTTATTTTTAAGTCTTTGGGACTCCAGCGAACCACAGTGAGGGTCATTATTCACAAATGGAGAAAACTTGGAACTGTGGTGAACCTTCCAAGTAGTGGCCGGCCTACCAAAATTACTCTAAGAGCACAACGACAACTCACCCAGTAGCTTATAAAACCTAGGACAACATCTAAAAACCTTCAGGGCTCACTTGCCTAAGTTAAGGTCAGTGTTCATGATTCAACAATAAGAAAGAAACTGGGCAAAATGCCATCCATGAGAAAGTTTCCGAGGCGAAGGCCATTGCTGCCCAAAAACACATTTGCCAAAAATATTTTTATTATCCCAAAGACTTTTTGGAAGGTCTGTGTCTCGTTATCTGGCATAAAATTAACACAGCATTTCATAAAAAGAACATACAGTACCAATAGTCAGACATGGTAGTGGTAGAGTGATGGTCTGGGGCTGCTTTGCAGCTTCTAGACCTGGATGATTTGCCATAATTGATTGAACCATGAATTCTGTGCTCTGCCAGAATATTCTGTAATGCCATAATATCGTGACATCAAGCTTAAGCACACTTGGGTTATGCAGCAGGATAAGGATCCGAAACACACCAGCATGTCTACCCCTGAATGGCTCAAAAAATACAAAATTAGGAATTTGAAGTCTGGAAGTAAATCCAGTTGAGATCCTTAAACAGCTTGCTTATGCTTAAAAATTGAAGGCTGAATTGAAGCAATTCTCTAAATCATTTTAATGTGACAAATATGCAAAAAAAAAAAACAGGAGGGGGAAAATACTTAAATCATGGCACTGTAAGGCCTTTTATCACAATGAATATTAAACATGACAATGTTTAACAATGAGTTATTAACAACAACAAAAAAAACATCTGTCTTACACTTGGTAAACCTCATTTCTACATAAAAGCGAGACTGAAAAGCACATTTGTTAAGCAAATGCTGATGTCAAATTAACAGATATCTTCTCTGTTAAACTGGTGCACATGATTTATTTTCATACTGAGCACACTAAAATACCTTATTATGAAATACAGTTTATAATGCTTTATCAAAATACTTTAAAACTCTTCATGTTCGTTTTTGATATATGTTTACTTTTCTAGCTTTCAGGACCACGTTCAGCTCTTACCCATTGTTTTATTTAACTTACATTGCATGACGCATGCAATGTAATTTATTATTTTTTTGTTTGTTGGCTTTCTTTAGCTAAAAAGTCTAAAAAAATAAAAAAAAAAGTCTTAATTGTCCCATGTGTATGCTGTTAGTGTATTTGGTTTTTGGCTGTTATTATGTTGTGTACACCCTTAAACTCAAAGGCTTTACATTTAGTCTTCAACTATTTGATTCTATTGTTGGAAATCTGATTGTAGACAATATAAGGTTTGCCCGAATATCCTTGGGGCCTGTTTTTCATACAGTTATATTCTTATGGGAATTGGGGCTAGTCTACTGAATTGCTTTTAGCTCGACTTTCTAAACTACACCTCGGAAGTTTTCACAGTGGAACCAAATGGATGGATTTTTGCCAGATGGATTCTTAAATCTCCCTGGATGTAAGAATTTCCAGCAGCTCAACAGTACATCATTATATTAGCTCCAAACCTCTCAACAAACACAATTTCTTCACTATCTCTTGACATTAAGATAAATGCTTAATGTGTCATGTTATGTGACTAATGAAACCTAAAAGTGTAAATTCCCAAAGATGTTCTTATAGTTGAAAACCTTCTGACTTGGAAATCAGTGATAAAGACAACAACACATGGCCATTCAAATCCTGGTATACAAATTGTTACTTTTAAAAATTATATTAAAATCAGAATGCATCAGAATGTGTGCACTAATAAAAAGCTGTGGTTTAACATACTGCTGGCACTATCAGTGCTGCTATTACAGAAAATTAACACATTTGTATAAATTTGACCTTAATAATCTGTATAGGCCAGGATTTGAAATGTGCAGTGGTATACAGAACATTAGCTACTTACTCTTTAAAACATTGATTGTTTAAAATGAACATTTTTCTTTTTAAAATCAACATTATGGCTTGCTCATCAGGAACTATTTAATCATTTTGATACATACACATTTACAATTCATACAAACTTCCATAATTTCTTTTTGATAGTCCAAAGCTGCATTGTGATAATGACAATTGTTAAAAGTTTTTCTAGCAAGTGAATAAAGAAGAATGATTTCTTCTTATCAAAAGACTTAGATTTTTAAAATATTTTATGTGACTGTACATAGATAAATAGATAGATAGACATAAAAGGTAAAATTAAAATAATAATAAGGTGCATTAATGAGGCAAAATGGTGTCCAACTTAAGGTGCATTAAACAAGTAAAAATGGTGTCAAATAATCCGAAAATACTGCTTCTATGTACACGTGCATGATGATTGTATATTCAGACTGGAAGAAAACTATACATAAGATGCATGGGCAAATTGAAATAGTAATAGGCATAATCAACTGTACGTAGTCACTGTATATAACCAGCAAATATTAATAAAAGAGAGGATGAAATAAATAAGGGATGTGAGCATACTGTAGTGCAATAAAACAGAATTTATATGAGCCTATTTTTTGTGATGTCAGAGAAGGAAATTCCTCTCCTGAAACAGAGCAGAATTATTTTCTAATTGTAGTTGGCAGAAAAAAAAATCTTTTTATAACGTGCTTTGTCACAGCAAAGCTAAAGCATTCTCTTACTGAAAGTGCTCTGCTGTTCAGCTAGTAGATTTTGGAGAGGATGTGAGGAGTTCTCAATGATGAAAAATTGTTTGATTAGGAAGATGCACACTGCATGTTCCCTTAAGCACATTTATCCTTTACAATTGTAGCCACACTAAGGACTTTGAAATCTGTCAGCAAATCTATTACAAAAGTTAATATTAGATACTGTAGATAGATATTTTATTGATGCCGAAGGAAATTCCAGTGATATTATGCTAGATCTAGTTAAGGGTCACATTATAAATATAAAAACATTAAAAAAAACACAGCAAAACTTTATGCTAATTAAACATTTAAATCATACAAAAATCACACAATAATATATTTAAATGATTTCAGGTTAATAGTACAAGATGAACATTTGCCATATATATTTTAAATATTATACGAGACTAATACTAAAACATCATCCACTGGGGAAAAAATATATTGTGGATGTTGGCAAAATAAAGTTATTCTATTCTATTGATTATTCTAGTTAATCTATAATTGTTAAACTGTTAACAGTGAATCAGTTATTCCCTTGCTGATCCAAATGTTATTCTAACAAACATTGTCCTAAGGGATGAGAGCATAACACAGCTAAAAGATTGCACAAGATAACACATGACAGTAAAAGTAAGGATAAAGATTAACAAAGAAAAATTAGAAACATTATCATCTTCTGTAATATATTAAATAATTGGTAGACATCCAGTAAAAACAAATTTGGAAACCTGCTCAGCATGTTCTACAGTGCCTGTTTAATGTTTAAGCATGTTTACTTTTAATTTATCTGGATTTCTTAAAATGTATTAACAGCGTGGTCAAATAAATCACTTCAGGTCGGAACCTGAAGATTCTCAGAGCTCATGAGCACACTTTAACTGTGTTCACGGAGCCTTGTTAGTTTTTTTGCTGATGCACCATTGGTATGAATACATGTTTTTTTTTAAAAGCTTTGTGAGAAATTTCACTCAACAATTCTCATTTATTTCTTCTGATATTTAAGACATTTTAAATGATATTCC